>JAULBY010018898.1:0-50041 GCA_032358315.1 Ophiocytium majus
GCCCCCGCCGCCACCTGCACCGCCGCCGCCGCCGCCCCCTCCCCCCGCGCCGCCTCTGCCACCCCCGCCCCCAGGTGGGCCGCCGCCGCCATTACCCCCGCCGCCGCCACCACCCGCGCCGCCGCCGCCCCTGCCCACACCGCCGCCGCCCGCACCACCCCGACCCCCGCCCGCACCCGTCCCGCCAGCGCGCCGCCCCAAGCCACCCCCCCCACTCCCGGCAGACCCTCCAGCGCTGCGACCGCCGCGAAGCGCAGCACTCCCACCGCGCCCCCCACCGCCGCTCCCACGCGCCGCCCCCCCCCGGCCCCCGCCACCGGCGGCAGCAGCTGCTGCGGACCCACCGCCTTCCGTGGTCTGGGGGGCTGGAGCTGCCTCGCGCGCAGCAGGCGCACCACCATCAGAGGAGGTGGCTCGGCACCGCTCGCACTGATGCCCCCCATCCGCGCTTCGCATCCGGCCGTGGTTGTACAGGTTCCCGCACGCCACACAGGGACGTACGTGTAGTAATCACTAGGAATGGTGTTCTTACGCCATAGGATATACCGCCGTCTGGAGTCCCTACCTCACACCGGATGTGAGGGGTGCACCGTGCCGCAATGCCATCTACGGTTGTACTACGTAGTAGTAATTACTTTTAAAAACCTTTCACGACTTTTTCTGAAGATCTGGCCACTACCGCACGCGCGGCCGTGAACTCATAGGGACGTCCCTATGAGTTCAGACCGCCCGCAAAAATGTGTACGATTTGTCAAAGTCACACACACTGCACGTGCCTGATGCACTGTCACACACACAGTACTGGGAGACCCACTGGTAATAATGACCCCCCCCAACAGAAAAGAAATACGCCCACAGCAGCCCACCACCCAAAAATAAAATTGCAAAAAATCAAACCCTAGGACTGAGCGGGGTTCGATCCCGCGACCTAATCATTGCAAATGATTCGTGATACCACTACACCATCAGCCCGCGTGTTGAGACCTTCGTCTGGAGCGCACGTTTTAGCACACATTAGCAACGACACAGCACGGTACACGCGCAGTTGCGGCGTGTGCGTGCTGCAGCACACCGGTTGAGGGCGCTGCTCCTGAAGTGCACGTGTAGGTCATGAGCCGGCAGCGGCAGCAGCATCAGTACCAGCAGCTGTCATCAGCGCGCTCAGCGTTCGCAGCAGCAGCACCACCACCACCGCAGCATACCTTTCGGCCGGCACACATCTGGAACGGCAACATCAAGTTTCCCGCGCAGCCCTCCCGCACTGTTGTAAAAGTTTTTGAAGCGCCGCGCGCTTGTACTGCTGCGCCTCCGAGTCAGTTGCCGTCGCTCTAGAGTTCGCAGAATTGCTTTCGCCGCACAGTTGCGTGGGCCAGCTGTGAGGCGTGCGACTGCTGACTGCCCGCTGTTCGATTCGAATTCATCGGTGCACTGCAAACCAGTTCCCCTCCGAAGCAAGCTTGGAGGCCGCCGCACAGTGCCGGCAATGCACGGCGTGCTTCCGGGCCGCACATATACACGGCTTCCGGCATACATCCTCTACTGCTGCTGCACTTCGCACTCCTCCCTACCTCTGCCGCTCCTGATGTGTAAATCGCTTTGCAGCTATCCTCGCCCCCCCCCCGTCTTGCTTGCAAGTGGCACGAGCGGGGGTCTCCGCAGGAGCTTCCTGTCAGCTTACGATCTATGCGAGGGTGTGCGGCACACATGCACACATGTGTAGGTCCCTGCCCGCATGTAGTGAGCCTCTACTGCGGCGCAAAGTGTGACGGCGTACAGCACAACCATGGGCGCCACTAGATGCATGCACACGACTGAGTGACTGTGTTGGGGCAACAGTGGTGCGCATGTGCGCGCATATTTTGTATGCGAGGGTTGCCAGGCGGCGGCGCGCTCGAAGGCATCAACGGGGGGAAAACAGGATCTCACCTGTGTGCGTACCTACCTGCCTAATGGTGTGCAACTGCAGCTGGTGCCGCCAGCACACTTTCATGGCGGCATCGTGTGTGTCTAAAGGCACTGGTATGGTACGTCGTTGCCCGCTAGACCTGCCAAGGTATTGGCGAGGTGTAGGGTCTGCTGGCTGTGATGAGACGGCATGAGCATGGAAACCCCAGATCGTATGCTCAGACCGCACTATAAAGACCAGGAAGGTGGTGTGTGTGAGCCACGCCAGCGCCCAGCTTCACAGTCTGAGTGGACCAGCCTTGTACACGAGGTCTGCAGCAAGTGTGGAGCCTGCAGCGGGTCTCTGGGCGCCGCCTGCCGATGGTCTGGAGCTACCGAGCCAGGAGATGAGCCTCAACATGCTTTTTCATGGGCACCATTACCAGGGCCGTTATCGGCGTAAAACTGCTACGCATCATAGGTGGCCGTGACATGTACAGAGTAGCTGTGTCAGTGAGACAATGTCAACTACCCTTGGTGTATACGCGCCCAGCAGGCCAACGAGGTGTGCTACACAAAAGCGAAGCGGCAACGGGTCATAATCCGACTGTTGCTGCAAAAACCGCGCCGACGAGCCCGCCTGCCTGCACACAGTGCAGTGCCCGCAGGTTGCTGTGCCAGGCCAGCACTGGAAATTTCACCACTGCCGCCATGCGTGGTTCTGCCACATTCCCATGTACATATGCCAGTCTAATTCAAATTCATACGGTGCAAGAAGTCCAACTCAGCTAAACACAGTGACTACTGAGGCAGCAAATACCTACCGAACTGCACTTCAAGTATACTACTGGTACTTCAGAAGTAAAAATAATAAAAAAAAAAAAGGTACTACTTCGAAGTACTATAGTACTATAGTACGGTACTACAGTTGTATTTATGTATACTTCTGAAGTATTGTATTGTTTAACCTCTGGGCCGCAAAGGAGCAACACAGCCAAGGCGTAACAGACCAAGGCGATAAGCCAGAACCAAAGTTACTTGCAACCAGACATGGTGCCAGGTACTGCAGCACATGGCTTCCTGGCTCCCTTGGTCACCTCAGGCATGTGCAATTTGTTGGAGATGGCGAGCACCACACAATATACTTCGTAGTATATACATGCCAGTGCCACATTGCCATAGCAGTTTGGCAACAGCTGCGCGCCACCAGCGCCCGAATGCCGTCCAAGCCCGCATGCATTGAGTCAGCAATGTGAGTGCAAGCAGGCAACAGTACACATTGAGCAAACTCGGATGGATATGCACATGTACAGGATGTGGTGATTGGGTGCCCGCTGTGATTGCATGCAATGTGCCACCGGCCGCTGACGGGCTGTGCCATCATGCCCAATAAATTCTCGCACGTGAAGTGCAAGGCATAGCATATAGGGTACCAAGGAAGCTCACCATACATACGACGGAGACTGCAATGTAAACACGGCCGTGTGCACCGGAAAAATGTGTGTGGCGACGCAAGCTGCGCACGCCACATGCAACGCACGGGGATGGCACCCCCTAGGAGTGCCCGACAGTAACCAGCACAGACCAGGCCGGCACCACTTTCCTGGTTGGCTGTATTGCAACAGCGATGGTAGGGCCGAGAGTCGACGAAAGTGCGCGCTGTCCTGCTCCAACAACTGCGATGGCGCACAACCATGGCCATGGTGCAGGTACACGCGCTCTCCCGTGCAATGACTTGCTGGCACGGTTCGTGCTCCCGCGTTCGCAGATAAATGCGGTGCGCAGCGGGGGCAGAGTTGGTTTTGTGGCACGCGCTTGTGTGCACAGCTCCTGCCATGTCGCCAAACTGGCTGCAGACCCCACGCACATGAGTGCTCAGTGGTCTTTCATGCCATCCAGAACTGCCTTCCGAGTGGAGAGAGTGCCACGTGCTGGCAGGGTACTAGCAGCGGTGTGGCGTGAGTTCTGGCACGACACTTCTCTCTGCCCTTGGCGATATGTCGAATTTGTTGAGCCCCCGCCCGCGTGTGTGGCCTGGCACGCCTTGCACGTGTCACAAATCCACTCTGTGTGAGAGTAGATGATGGCCTGTGTGTGAACACATGTGCACACAGTGAACAGGTGGAGCAGCGCATCGGAGAGTAGACAGATGTGGTCAGTCTTGCGCATGTGTAATGCAGGTGATGGCCAAACATGGAAGGGAACGCACTTGCGAGCACACATGTACATGTAATTTGGCGAAGTAAAAAAATTGAAGTACTACGTAGATGAATACACAGAAGGTATGCCTAACACTTGACTACATGCAAGTTGCAGGCAGGGCACGCCTGGCCTTCACTGGAAATATGCTACCACCTGTAGCAGTGCAGACAGCGCATGTTGGCCAGCAGCACCTGTGGCGCCTTCCACAGCAGCCACAAAATCACACGTTATACCTTGGAGTTCTTGACGATCTTCGCAAACGGCCGGTACGCAGAGTAGCACAGGACTGCCAGCGCAGCAAACTTGACGCAGCACATGGCCACGAAGAAGCCCTGCACGCTCACACGAAACACACAGCCAGCATAGCCCACAGGCACACATCAGTGCACCAGCTGGTACGCACATGCACCTAGGTGCAGCAGTAAGCAAGCGGCGTGCCTGTCTGACTAGCATAACAAAGCTGGCACCTGCTGCACAGGTGCAGCAGCAGAGCCACCAGCTGCCAAGGTGGCCGATGGTCACGGACTTCGGCATTGCCGCAATACACACGGGCGGCAGTGGGTCGTCACCTGTGCAGTGTAGCATGGTAGCAGGCGCCCAATGACTTTGTTCCATGGTAGGCCTTGCACCAAGTACGCCTGGCAATCCCGCAGCGCATAGCCATGCCAGTCCTTTTCATCAATGTTGATGCCATTGCTGTTGATGAACGTGTTTTTGTTGAGGCACACCGCTGACACAAAGTACAAGCCGCCATAGCTGCTGAAGTGCAGCTGTGCATCGGCCAAGGCACATGCAGCAGCAGTTGGGATGTCAGTGCACACAGTTGCCAGGAGACAGTGGGTACTGCACCATGCAAGCAGTGCCGCGCCACGACCATCTAGGTGTCACTGTCTGGGTTGCCACACCTGGGTTGCCTTAGTGAGCCACCAGAGTGTGGTCATCGGTGACTGACACGCACCTTGGTGGTGGTGCTGGCCAGGTCATTCTCCTGCCATGCCGTGCTTCTCCGCAGCTCAGTAAGCCTGCCACCAAAGATAAACCGAGCATCCCGCGTCATGACACAGCGCTTTTGCTCACCAGGCACATACTTCACAAGTAGGCAGCCAAGATGGTGCTCCTACACCGGTGCAAGGACCACTGACTGGTGTGGCACACAGCCGTGCTGTGCGTGCCTTCAAAGGCGTACAGGTGTGCAAGTGCCTGCATGGTGCGAGGCTGCGGCGTGCGTGGGCAGCGCGCGTTGCTCAGCGCGCATGACTCATTCCTTACCACGTTGTGTCAGGCAGCGGCACGTCCACGTCGAACAGCGTCTTGTCATTCTCCTTGCGGATGACACTTGCGACGTGCTGGAACTGGTCTGTGTTGTTCCACATGTAGATGGCTGTGTAGCCGTGGTTGACCATCTTGTTGGCACGCTCCACTATGCGGGTCTTGCCTGTGGCCAACAATTTGGTAGACAAGACCTGCATGTTGAGCTGCTGCAGCATGCTGTGCTTTTGCTGCCCTGCACAACTACCACATGTCGGGTGTGATAGCGGCTGCACAGAAGGATGGGTTGTGAGCAGGAAACCCCCCACGTGTGGCGGGACTAGTGCCCCTGCAACTCTGCAGTGGCTCATGCAACGCTGGCACATGCACTCCACTTCAGGTGGGCATCATCCGTGTGCATGGTGTCCCATCCATGGGTACATGCCTAGCCTAGCAGCTGCCTATGGTGTAGTCCAAATCATGCCTGTAGCCACTGAGCAGGCTTGCTGCCACATTGTCTAGGTGCTGACATGTGTCATGCATGGGCAGTGCAGCATGTATGGTCGACATGCATGAAGCAGTGCAGTACCAGCAGCAGCTGACGCAGCGGCAACCAAGCACACACGCGCACCCACAAAACACCAGCAACATGTGCACACTCGCACAGCGTCAGCATGCAACGTGCAATGGTGGCGAAGCCATGGTATCCGTGCTTACCATTGACAATGTCCCCAATGACCAGCACACCTGCAGGAACAGCGGAACAGCAGCAGAGAGGCAACACTAGCCCTAAGCAACACAGCAGAAGCGCCCGGCACAAGGAGCACATGGACGGCCTTGGCATGGCGCATACTACTTCAAGTACACTACAATACTGTGGTACTAAAGTAGTGGGTAGGTAGCAGTGCCAGCATGCGGCACTAAAAGCGCACATGTGACATGTGTATGACACTAATGCGTATCACAGGGAGGCTGCTTGGCGTTGTGCCGTGCTTGCACTGCCCAGGGCTGTGCAGGTGTGATGACGGGCCTGCTCACCATCTGGCGGGCCAGTTGTACCAGGTCCGTTGATCCACACGGGCACAGACACCCAGCGCACCAGCGCCTGCTCGCCTGTCTGTTCCACATGCAGGTGACTGACGGGTGTGGAAGGGAAGTACCTGTCGTCCCACCTCTCGACGCCCATGTCACCTAGCTCGTTGGCAAACAGCAGTCCACTGCGGTGTGCGGCGTGCATGCCATGGGGGGCAGCAAAGGGTGCAGGTGTGTGGGCAAGGCGATGGTGGGTTGATACTGGTTGAGGAAACAATGTCAAATGCAGGCGGCTCAGCCAGGGTGCATGTGTGACCACCACAAGCTGGCACCATCAGCAGTGGTGGCGGCAACATAGTTTGAGCGTATCACTAACTAAATGACGCCGATTGCTAGCAGGAACAGAGATGCGCCCACAGCCAAACACCTGCTGCTGCTAGGCAGCTGTCTGTGCGTGAGTACGTGGGCACCCAGCGCCCAGCATGCGCTCACTGGGGGAGAAAAAAAAGAAGGAGAAAAAACACTCACGTGCGGGAGTACGTGAAGCCCGTGCTGAGCGTCTCGGCCACAACGCCAGACGGGTCCCACTGCTTGCCCTGCATGTCCTTATTGCGCACCACCACCAGCTCCCCTGCCGCATTGTAGAGCATGCACATCTCCACCCAGAGGACCGACTCCAGGTGCATGAATCTTGTGCGGAGGTCTGCAACGAGGGTCTCCTGAGTGGTGTCGTTGAGTACGGATCGCAGCGTGGAGTCCATCTGCATGGCTGTGAGCGTGCGCTGGGCCTGGTCCATGCCCTGGCGGTACGCCAGCATCAGACTCCCGGGCTGGATAAAACGTGGACAGGCAAAGGGCGTATGTGTTGCAAAGAGCAGGCAGCGTGAGTGTGACAGGAGGCACATGTGCATCTGCTGCAGAGCACCGGGCAAGCTGGAGTGTTTGTATTAAAGTGGCTGCGCGGCGGCAAAGTTGTGAGTAAGAGTTAGCACTCTGCTATTATTACAATACTGCCGACTCACCTCAATCTGGTTGCGCGCTGTGATGAGGTGCTGCATGTTTGTGGCACACTTGTTGCGCATTTCGAAGCCCAGCCAGACGCTGTAGACAGCGATGGCCAGTAGCAGCACGCCTGCGTTGCGCCTCTTGCCAAGACTTTTGATGAACTTGAGGTCCAGCTGCTGCCCGGCGCGAATGCGCTTGCCCATGGTCTCAAGTGGAGCCTACGCA
Source organism: Ophiocytium majus (assembly GCA_032358315.1). Taxonomy (NCBI): domain Eukaryota; class Xanthophyceae; order Mischococcales; family Ophiocytiaceae; genus Ophiocytium; species Ophiocytium majus. The sequence goes on from JAULBY010018898.1 coordinate 7,597, forward strand.
CACAACACACACAAGTGCTTAGTGGTGTCAGGCATGCAGCGTCGTCCGTGTAGCCGCCATGCCCTACACGCGACACGTGTGCACCATTGGCACACAGCACTCCTGCCTTGCAGTGTGATTAACCACAGCCATGCCAGCAGCAACAGACTGGACGTGCTCTGTGAGTGGGCAAGCAGCACTCGTGCATGCTTACCATGAAGAGGACGGTAGCAATGAAGAGCGTGAGCAGGTCAATCATCACTATGATGGCCAGTCGCACAAACTGCATGGCCATAAACTCGGAAGTCAGCGCCGTTGGTACCACCACACCACGCGACAGTGCCAATGGGACCCTGCCTTCCGATGGTTCCACCTGCCCAGCAGTGGGAAATTGGCGCATCAGCAGCGCTAGCATACGTGAACTCCGTGTGCAACGCGACATGAGCAGTGTAGCAGTGCACGCAAGCTCGCTTGCGCTCAAGAACGCCGGCATGCTTTGAGAGGCTAATGAGGTAACCATATGCTTGGCCTTCCTTCACAGGACTGCTTGCCGCATTGCACATACCCAATGCCTGGCCCTGCCATTCCACAAGCATGATTGCTGCTATGCCGCACCTCATCATCTGGTCGCCAGTTGCGCAGCGCCGTCATGTACGGGTGAATTTCCTGTGTGAGTACTGTGGTGTCGGCATCACTCCTGGCCTGTGCACTGTCTAGGTACCCGTCCTTGTCATCCAGCGCATCATATGGAGAAAAGCCTGAGCCGCCAGCCACCGCAGCATATACAGACATCCACAAGGCACACCAGAACCGATGGCAAGGGCAAGTGAAACACGCAAGTCAGGAGCTGGCACACTGGCAAGTCATGTTCGCAGGGTGTTGCAAGCACTAGTCAACCACAGGCACAACATCAACCGTGACAATGCAAAGCGGGCCAGGTGCACCTCCCAAAGCGCCGCAACGTGCTAGAACAGTGTGTGCCTTGCACTGGCAGCTACACGCGCACCTCTCATGTACGGTGACAGGATATGTGCTGGCATGACAGCATACAGTTGTCGGTAAGACAGGGCAGGTGGCTTACCTTGCACCAGCATGTTTTGGCCAGTCAACACTTTGTTCAGCCTGGTGGAAATGCGGGCGTTGGCTGTGGAAGATGCTGTGAGCCACTGCGTCTGCTGAGAGTCATCCAGTTCCTTGTTGACATTGAGCCGCTTGTGGTACACACTTGCCAGACCCCCCAGCGTCTGCGCAACGAGAGTGGTGCTCGCAGCCTTGCCATTCACAATGTCACCTATTGGCACGCAGCAGTGGTGGCGGCAGTCACGGCAGCTGTTGAAGAGGTTCTAGCTTGTGGCCAGCCTGTGGGATTGGTGAACCAAGTGCCCATGTCAGGTGGTTTACAGTGCAGGTGGGCCGTTTGAGCTGCTGCAGTAGCAAGCTGTAAAGCTCTGCTGCAGTGTCAAGCTGTGACGCTCTGCTGCAATGGCAGGCTGTAAAGCTCAGGCAGGCCGGTGTTGGTGTGTGTGGCAGTGCTACCTACCGAGAACTGCCCTCTAATGCCTATTGTTCAAACCCTTGCCATTACAAACAGACAAGTACCAAGTGGACCGCCCGGTTCACTCCGCCCCCTCTGAACTAGCGCTCTCTAATGGTTCATCCCCGCTAGAACTGGCGCGCCTACATATATATATGTTCAACTCCCCTTGTGTGGCCAACCCTTCTTATGCGCCCTTATGCCCCTCCACTATGAGCACTGACCAGGGTGCAGAGGGCATACCAACGAACAGTGGAGAACGGCGGCAGCATGTAGACTATGATACATATGATATACAGTGTACCACATGTATCAGTACCTGCCAGTGGGATTACTACCAGCTGTCAGCAGTGCAGCTGCATCGCACAGGGAGCCAACGTGACCCGGCTTCTGGCCCAGAAGTTGATCGCCAATGCCACAACAACAACAAAAATCGGTATTGGCGACTGGGAGGCTTTGACCCCTGAACCACCCCGCCCATCCCCTGCAGGTTTCAACTGCCCTTCTCTAATTACTCCTCTTCCCCTCCCTCTTCCAGAGAACACGCTGTTGACTGTTTGGGACACCTAATAAGCGCTACATGTTAGCGACACTTCACATTGTTCACAGACAATAGGACGCTGTTAAAGGGCCGCCTCAAGTAAGCCCTGTGCGTACACAATGCCTATTCTATGCAGACGGTGCCCATGTTATGCACTTGACCACCTTATGTGGTGCCTGCTCATGTGTGACTGTACCTATCAAGCAGTACCCAACGATGTTTTCCTCTCCCGGCTCTTGCTCTTCCTCTGCTGCGCCCAAGTGCTCCTCCTCCAGTGCCTGGGCAACCCTGCACAAAGGCACAAGAACAAGCAAAAAATGCGGCCAACAGCAGCACCACCAGCAGCAAGAGCCCTGTAGTGCTACCAGCAGCAGTGGCAGACGCAGCACCTACTACTGGCAGTACAGTTTGCAGCCGCAATGTATAATCCCATTGAAGGTGGTCAAGGCATGGGGGCACCAGCGGGTACAATGGGGGAAATGCATTTATGCAACGTTGTACTACTAGTAGTAGTTTGCTTGTGGTACACGTACCACCGTATCAGTGAGTCGGCCATGGTCTCAGACGGGAGTGCACTCTTGAAAGCCTGCCAGACAGCGGTGGACGCAGGGTACATGCATGAGCAGTCCGTGAGCTCCATCTGCGCACACAGTAAGCACAATCACACACAGCCTGCAGGGGCAGTGGGAAAATGTCATTTCAAAGCCTTGAGCCCTTGGGCACTCTGCATTTCACGAAACCCGAGGATGAAAACAGAAGCTCAAGTCTGCTCCCAAAAACTGTACACGTACCTCATGATTGGTGGACTCACGGTCACGGTATTGGGGCGGATTCTCACTCAGATAGTCTTCGTATTTGAGGATGCCATATGTCCACACGCTCTCGTCTGCGCATACAAAGCAGCACAAACCCAGGCAAAGACCTGTCAGCAACAACACACGCACATACACCGCTGTGGAGCAGGCGCCTCTGGCACCTTACTGAGGTGGTGTGCATATATGCATACATGTACACATGAGGGTGCTGCAGGCCTGTGGGCAGGCGGTGGCCTGGCAGCTCACTCAGGCACCCACTGCCGCCTGACACAGGTGCAGAGATGGGCTAACCCTATAAATATAAATATACATATAAATATACATATAAATATACATATAAATATACATATAAATATACATATAAATATACAGTACACACGGCACGTGGACACGCCACACCCTAGCAGTGCTGCGGTCGATGCACGTGTACCGCCATGTGGCTGACATGGTCACGGTCAGGCTGGCAACGCCCATCAGGTGCAGATTTGCCATGTTACATGCGATCACATACACACATGCCGTCCAAGCGCACACGACACACAACACACATAAAGCCTGCAAGGTTGTGGCGGGCTGCATGGCTGACCCACCTGGGTGCTCCTTCGCCTCGGTCAGGATGCCCTGAAGGAGCATGCACGCCAGGGTTTAAGCATGGCGGATGTGAGTTGCACGCAGCAGGCATGTCACATGTGGGCATGCCGCATGTGGCATGCCATTGCAACTGCGAAGGCGCTGCACTGCACCTGACAGCAGCCTCATGGCATGATACTTGCGGGCTGCGCCTGCTCAGGCACACCACTGCCACCACTGCGCAGGTGATGCTTGGTACAACACCGGCAGCGCAGTTGCCGTGCAGTCTGCTGACATACGCCAGGAGAGCGTCGGGTCTGCTGTCACAATACTGTACCATTGCCGCGAGTAGGTGTGCATGTCGATGACTGCCAAAAACACGTGCAGTTGCATGGAATCGCCCCAGTCTGACCACACTATGCACACTGCCAGTCAAGAGTGTATACATGCATACGTATGTAGAAGTGCATGTACAAGCGCACGCGCCTGCACTATCTGCGCCATGGAACATGGCTGGCGCGAAGACAGCGAAACGCCTAAAGAGGCATCTCTTTCCAGAGTTCCTACCTGGGGGTTGAACTCCTTTCCTATGTCGCTTTGGCTTGCGGATGCCACAATCTTGAAGTCCGTTGACAACAGCATGGCAAACTCCACCTGGTGCAACACCAGGGCAGCAACCGCAATCAGACACGGGCAAACTGGCGTTAACAAGACCATTATTTGCTACACAGTGTTCCTGCGCGCTCAGACCAGTACACTGCACACGCAGTGCACGATCACTCATCGTCCGTGCAACTGTCTTGGACTAGGCAACACATTGGTCGACTTGGCAACACAGCTGCTGTGTGTGTGTATATGCCTCCATACTGGCCCACTCACAGAGGTGCCTCCATACTGGCCCACTCACAAAGCTGCCAGCCATCAACGCACCCCCTGACAGCAGGCACCCGTAACACCCGGCACGCACACCGCACCACCTGGTGGCATCACACACAGCAGTGCTGCGTAGTGCATACTCACAAAGTATTTCTTTAAGTATTACCGTAGTACTTTGAAGCACTTCTGAAGTATGTGGGACTGCTGAGTATCAACACAACAGCTGCACAGCTGTTTTTTGGGGAAGGGCATGACGCCTATGCGCTCACCTGGTACACGTTCCGTATGTGCTGCAGCAGTGTGTCCATCTTGTCAACATTGGCTGCTGTGGCCCCGCCAACAGCGATGAAATCCTGCATATCCTGGCTGTACTGCAAGGTCGTCAGTACATTCCTGCACATGCATAGGGGCACACGCACGTGTCAATGCAGCAGCACGTCAACATTGTGGTACTGCAGCAGCACAACATGGGTTACCGTAAAGCACGATGTATAACGAGGGGGTCTTGCATAACGAGGGGGTCGTTGTGCAGCAGCATATAGCCCTGTATACCGACCCCCCGCGAGCCTGACGGCGCCTCAAGGATGACAACGCGGGGGGGTATTCTATACAAATTTGGGTACTCTGTATAACGCGGGGGCATTGTATAACGCCCCCCGTGCTAGGAACAGCAGATCCCGCCGTTGACAACGCGGGGGGTCGTTATACATAGTGCTTTACGGTAGCAGCGGTGGTAGGTAGTTTATGTGCAGTGCACAACAGACCACACCAGACCACACTAGCGCACTCGCAGGGGCACAAGCTCAAAGCCAGCCGGTGTCTACTGTGGCTGCTAGCCTCTCACCTCATTTGGAATATCTTCTTGGTGTACCTGCAGCAAAGCCACACACACACATACATGATACATATGATGGGCTGCGGTCAGGGGCCCACTGGCACGCCGAAGTACATGTGAGTTGACATGTGTGTGCACACTGTGCCACTGCACAGACATGGGCTCCTACACCCGATTGAGGTCAGCAGGCTGGGCAGGGTGTTACCGTCACTAGTGGCGGCTCATTACCACAGTGTGTGTGAGCGCTCCCCTTTCCGGCAACAACTGCTGCGTGCATGTGCCACATAGTGTTTTTTACATTGTGTTAGTGCAGTACCCGCCCAGCTTGCCAGCCCGGCAGGCTGCATGCACTGGCAGGCTGCATGCACGCGCAGCTGACAGCACTGACTACAAGTTGGGGCGTCTCTTGGCCTAGTTGGGCTGGGCGCCACATGCGCACACCAAAGACATGCTCATGCACCATGCAACACGGAGCTCGTGTGTCGCTTACGATTCGTGTACGCCGTTGAGAGCATCCTGTGCCGCGTCCATGTAGTTCACAATGACCGCGTGGTGGCTCGCATACCGCCCAATGAAGAATATGCCTGTCATAAAGCATTCCACCTGCACAATGACAGGCGCATGCCAAAGGTGCATGGAGTGAGTGCGATTGCCATTCACTGCAGAAGTTTGGTTGTAGGGGCAACCTCTCATAGCAAGACACCACGTGGTAGGATGTGTGAAGTCGAACAAGAAAACTGGATGCATCTGTGCGCCTGTGTGGTGTGCAGCTTTACCGAAGGCATGTCTTCAGTGATGGTAAAAGACCATGCTTGCTACTGGTCCTTATATGAGTCAGCTGGCGCAGGCACAATGTTCATACTACAGTAGTAGTAGTGTGGTGTAGCAAAGTGTACTGTCGTACCTGTCCTAGCCTAGGTGGGTCACAGAACGCCTTCTGCACGAGCGACTGCCTGACCAGCTGAGTGGTGCCGCACTGAGTACTTGCTAAACCATGCCCTTGAAACAAGTACGCTGAGCTGGCAACATTGATTGCGTGCTGTGGTTGGTACCAGTCACATGGGCACTCGCCGCTGCCTGGCCCCGAAAAAAATAGCATCCAATAGTTCGACTTGGCTCAGCATTTACCCAACAAGCCTAGAACACACAGCGCACGTCGCACACTTAAATACTTGAGTGTGTAGCAGAGCAGCCTAAATGGCAAAGACTACTTGCGCTAGCCCAAGGTGCACTCACTCACCACTGCAAAGAGGATGTAGAGCTTCATCCTTGGTCTGACCCGCGAGCTGTATTTTTTCACGAGCTGCCTGGCATTCAGCCTGGTGTCACTTTTGTTGCCCACGCTGCTGTTGGCACTGGAACCAGCGGTGTCCGAAGCACTCTCGTCGCCCCATCCGTGATGATGCCCTCCCGAGCTGTTGTTGTGCCTAGGCACTCCAGCACCGCTGTTGAGCAATCCCCTCTTTTCAGACATCGGTGTCACGGGGGGGGTGCAGTCTTCATCCTCTGGAATGGTGGAAGCGCCACTGGTTGCCTTGCTGCGATACGCCACGTTCAAGCCTGGTTCCACCCGTGTGGACACCATGGCGGAACAAGCAGCTGCACCAGCAGCAGCACCGCCAGTGCTCTGCTGCCGCCCCAATTGGTGGTGGCACTGTTAAAGTGCGCCCTGTAAAAAAGACCACGCTGCTGCTCTTCCGTTGATGTACCGATGTCCGCGTGTCGGAGACGATGAGACAGGTGGTGTGCCCTGCGTCCTCAGGTGCCTGCTTGCCCTGCCTCTTGCCGAGCTGTTGGTGCTAACGCTTCTCCGCTGTTGCTGCTGCCACCTGCGCTATGCTCGCCTGCTGCTGTTGCTGGCGGCGTCTGCTTTTCGCTACTGCTGCGGCCGCTGCCGAATTGGTGCAAGCAGGCAGAGGCCAGCTCCGGGCCGCACGCGCCTTTTCCACTCCGAACCGCTGCTGGACTGCTACGCTGCCGGCTGCTGTTCACCCATTCGTCAGTTTCATTTGAAACGTCTCATTCTAGAACTCGGAACGCACAGAGCAGCAGCCTGGGGCATTAGCGCACCGCTTCACTTGATAACAGGCCAGATCTCGCTAGTGGGTACGTATACGCCTTCTGGTCAACCCTTGCCAGCAACAGCGGCGCGACCATTAGCAGCTGTGCTTCGCGCGTGGGGCAAGCAAAGTCATCATCATGACCCAATGGCCAGCGAGTAAACGGCACAGACCCCCCCCAAATACAAGTATACTTCGTAGTATGTCTACATACTTCAGTACCTAAGTCGAAAGAGGTTGCACATGCCAACATGTAAATGTGTACATATATGCCAGACCTCCCCTTGTGTACGCAGTATTGAGCATTGCCAGCTCTTTCGCTACTCCAGTCTGATCCCTTTTTCTGGTCATGCGCACCGTGTGCAAAGGGCTTTCCGCGCCCTAAGCGGAGTTTAATAAAAGTACATATATATCGCTCCTAGATGAGTTTTCATCATATACATACTGAAGCATGTGAGTTTATCGCTCCTAGATTGCGTTTTCATATGCTTGCTGGCCAGTCACATGCGCAGTGCGTGGAACGCAAGCGAACACAAGAGAGCCATGTCCACCGCGGGAGGGAACCGCCATCACATGCATGGCAAACATGAAATGTGTCTTCACCCAGAACGGCATCCAAAGCACCGCTGGCAAGACCTCTGGGGTGCCATGTCAAGCCAGGCATGCGCAACAGTGGATGAAGCCAGTGCCATGAACGAAAACACCACCTCAGCCGCCCACGCACGTTGACATTGTGATGTAGAGTAAATTGTAAGGGTGCGAGCTGCACACCACGTGCCCGCTCACGTATCATGATGCATGCACACACATATGTCACTACACCAAGCGTTGACAACGTTGGGAATCAACGGGGTATGTGCGAGCCGGCTGTACAAAGGCGGAGCAGGGGAATAGGGATGCGCTCGTGCCGGTGGGGTCGCGACTCAAGGGCAGGAGTGGCTCATGCGCCGGGCTGCGGCACGTGCCAGGGTCACAGTGTGAGGTTCTCTGCTTTTTCTGCAGGGATCAACAAAATGCGACGAGGCTGCTGGGCACATGGGTCCTGGACAGCTATGGACAGCTGAGCCGCAGCACGGCCATAGCACAACATGTAACGTGACGACAAGGGGTGAGGGTGCACTGGCAGACGTTGTGTCGACGTGTTGTTTGCAACACCACCACGGGTGGTGTCGACTTTCCACCTGCGCGGCCAGCGCCATCGCAGTCCTCCGAGCTAGTCGCCAGCGGTGGAAGAAGCTTGTATAGTACGCGATGGGTTGCCGTTGGGCTTTCGTGGGCTAACTGCACTGGGTATGGTGCTCATTGCAGGGCCATTGTAGGGCGTCATTTTGGCCGGGTCGCCCGCTTGCTTGCACACGGCACAGATATACAGCTGCGATGACCCGCCTTGGACAAACTGCAGCAGTTTTGGCGGGGTGCACCACGGGCATGCAGGCAGCGCAGGTAGCGGCGGGGGGGGAGGTGTGCTCAGCAGGGCTGGGCGTGGCATTCACTCTGTGACAGGTATTGTGTACTCACCAACATGGCTGCAGGAGACGCCAGGTGGCGGCACACGCCAGCAGTGGTAATTGACAGTGAGAGCAACGTACCTTGTTCTGCACGACAATCTTGTGGAAGGGCTTGTACGCCAGGTAGCAGAGCAGGGTGATGGCAAAGAACTTGACACAGCACGTGGCCACGAAAAAGCCCTGCAGAGGGAGCCAGCACCACACAAGCAGTGCGCATTTGGCAGCGTCAGTAGTCTGTAGCACATTGACAACGGGCTTTGTGAGTAGCGGACCACGTGATGCTGGTGCATGCGGTTCCAATGACTGGAGAGTGATGCGATTGTGCAGAGCCCATGCGGATGCTGTTACCTGACATGCTGTGTTGACGTGTGCTGGTGTTGCGCATGCATGCACACAGCTCACACCTTGCTCACTCACCTGCGCCGTGTAGCACGGCATGAGGCTGGGTAGCACCTTGTTCCACGGTAGTCCCTGGATGAGGTATGCCTTGCATTGGTTGAGGTGGTAGCCGTTCCAGTCCCGTGCATCCGTCTCTGCGCCCCACGGCTTGACCACAATGTTCTTGTTGAGGCACTGCGCAGACACGTAGTACAGCCCCCCGTAGTGCTTGAAGTTCATCTGTGGCACAGGCGGGCGCGCTCAGACATATACATGTTCGAATCAGCACGCCGCGCGCACCCAGTGTCCTTCAGCAGCACGACAGTGCAAAGCAGCAGCAGCGACAGAAACACTTGCCCAGACCTCTGCAACATGCGCCAGCTGTCATAGGCATCACAGCTGCTGTGCAGGTGCTCACCAGGGCAGTGATGGAGGCCTGGTCGTCAGTCTGCCATGCCGTGCTCTTGCGCAGTTTCTCCAGCCTGGCAGCAGCCATGAACAGGGCAGTTGCAGGGGCACCATTACACCTTTGCCAGTGGCCAGTGCCTGTGTGTGAGGCTTTAGGTAAGTGGGTAGGTACACAGCAGCTGCTGAGCAGCAGCCAAGGTCATGCAGCAGTTGGTGCAAACATGAAGGGGGGCTGCGCTTGTCATCAGAGCATGCCCTGTTTGCTGCTGCTGCGCACCCAACTGCACATGGGCATGTCTATGCATTCATGACACAGGTGTTATGAGAATGGCGCATGTACTTCAAAGAGAGACATGATTATAACACAACACTACTGGGTATAGCAGTACATGTGCCGCATGTGTTGAACTACTACAACTAAAGCAGCACTTCAGAAGTACGTGCGTACCATGCTGTCTGTGGCAGCGGCACGTCCACGTCAAAGAGCGTCTGGCCATTGTGCTGCCTCATCACGCTGGCAACCATCTGGTACTGGTCCGTGTTGTTGTAGGCATAGATGGCGGAGTAGCCATGGTTGACCATCTTGTTGGCGCGCTCCACTATGCGCGTCTTGCCTGCGGGGCAGGAAACCAGCCAGCAGCCGCATGTACATGTTGCAATACATGTTGCAAATGGTGAGCAAGCGGCAAGGCGTCACCAGGTGCCATTGCTTACAAAGTGGGACGGACAGTCACCGTATGATTTTGTGTCCTGCAGCTGCACCCCAGCTGCGCAGCAGCAACAGTGTTGTGGCGGCCAGGCAGTAGCACCTCGAACTTCCTTGCAGTTGCAAACATGTGTCACGCTGAGCAACATTAGCCTAATGCGCAGGCAGCAGCAGCTTCACTTGTGGTAGCAGTGGCAGCGGGGGCGTAAAGGTTGCACGCAGCCTGGGGCCATTGACAGCTACAACGGAATGCACTTGGGTTGACAATTTCATACTTGTGTGCACCATGTATTTCAGTATACACTTCAGTAGTACTACAGTAGTACTTCTGAAGTACTTCAGCTGTACATGGTTTGTAATATTACAATTCGAAGTATATTGTCTCTCGCGCTGGTGTCATTACTGCATGCTCAGCCTGCGCAAAAGCTGTCTTAAAATATAAGACCTACATTCACACAGATACTGCAGACACAAAATAGAACTTTTGAGGTCAATGGGGATGCTGGACCTTTGTGCGCTGCCAATGGCACATCTAACCCAACACGGTGTGACTCCGCACTCACCATTCACAACATCGCCCAGCACCAGCACGCCTGCACAGCCCAGGAGTCCACAGTCGTGCACATCGCAGTCACATATGGACGTGTCAGCAGAGCCGCCCACAACAAGATACAGGATGCATTTGCGTGCCGTGCACAAGCAACACTATCCAGCATGCCACGCATACCGCACACTGCCCAGCTGGGCAAGCGAAGGCGTGTACGCAGTGTACGCACCGTCCGGGACGCCCTCCGTCTGTGGCCCAGTCAGCCACACTGGGACTGAGACCCACCGCACCAGGGCAGACTCGCCAGTCTGATCGCTGTGCAGATGGCTGACAGGGGTCGTCTTGTAGTATCTGCAGCAGCGCATGCGCGGCAGCGGTGCCAATTGGCAGCTGGCTCAGCACGACCTCGGGCGGACCTGCTGCTGATGTGATGCTGCTGCTGGGTTGGCACTGCTGCTAAGCAGTACGGTTTAGCGTGAGGCACCAGCAGGCATGGAGCAGTGCAGCGTGTGTGCGCCGAACTGCCACTTGTGCACACATTCGCCATTTCAAGTGGGCTGCTGTCACCCTGCACACGCAGCAGCTGCTGCATCTGCGTGTACCTGTCGATGTAGTGCTTGGGCTTGATCTTGCGGAGCTCCCTGGGGTCCAGCATGCCTCTGCGTCGATAGTCACATGCGGCAACAGGCAACAGCAGCCGGAAGCAGTGGTCATCAGCAATGGCACCATGAACCTAGGCGCGTGTGTGACATTCACTATGTGCGTGGGTGCCTCAAACGCATCCGACACGCAACCACGGAAACGGGGCTGACTGTGAGCGGGCAGGGCGGGCACACCTCAGCCCCCCGGCCAGTGACATGCACTAAAAGGCCACCTTATCAGCGTGCACAGCATGGCAATCATGCCTAGCATGCCTGTCTCCAGAGCTGCAGCTCACGTGCGTGTGTAGCGGTAGCCGGTGGCGATGGTCTCAGCCACAATGCCCGACGGGTCCCACGCCTGCCCCACCATGGCGGGAGCGCCTGGCACAGACAGTATCTTGCCGTCCTTGTCGTAGACTATGGCCATCTCCACCCACAGCGTGTCCTCTATCTTCTGCAGCCTCTGCTCAAGAAAGGCCTCCAGGTCCGGGTGGTTGCCGGGGTCACCCAGGACTGTCAGCAGCGCTGTGCACGTCTGCATGGAGGCCAGGGTGCGCAGGGCCTGGTCGATACCCTGGCGGTACGCAAGCCCGCTGGATCCCGGCTGAAATGCACGAGGTGTGCGGACGGTGGTTTGGACAGTGGATGCAATAGGGGGTGGTGTCATAAGCGACAGATGGAGGGGCATGGCACATGGCAGTGCAGGCGGGGGCTGCACACGGTGCGGGCAAGCTGGTGCACCTAGCTGATGTGGCTGCTGGGAAATGTGCACAGGCAGACACATGTACTGTATTACGAGCCCTGAGCTGATCCCGACCCCTCGCGTAAAGGCCTCCTTGTAAATAGCTGCAGACATGTGTAGCGCTTGTAAAGGGAGTGCTGTGACATAAGTCACGCAGGAGCTGCAGAAGTAGGCCGCTGCTGAGCACGGCACTGCAGCAAACTGCCAGTCCAACTGGCACACACCTCCATCTTGCTGCGGGTTGTGATGAGGCGGTCCATGTTGTTGGCGCAACTCTGGCGTACATCCACGCCCACAATGACGCTGAACACCGCCAGGCCCACTATGAGCAGGGCAAACTTGCGTCGCTTTGTGAGGGTCTTGAGGAAGCGGATGTCCACGCGTTGGCCGGCACGCACGCGCTTGCCCATTGCCTCAAGCGGCGCCTGCACGAATGGGAAAGCGGAGGCAGCATGATACTGTCAGCTGTCAGCGCAGCATACGGCAGCATGGCGATAGCCACCAGTGCAATGGGGTGACGAGCACTGCGATTAGGCATTGTGTGGTGCCTGCACCACAAATGCCGGCCAGTGTGACGTGTTGTGCCCGCCGTGGGTATGAGCCTGTGATGACAGCGCTGCCAGGTCGGATGCATTTCTGGCGGGGCAGAGGCGAGCCAGGCTCGTGATTGGTGCCACAGCTGTGATGACAGGTGGTCTGTGTGCGTACCAGACGGCTTCGACAACACACGCAGCTCCCCTGTACAGGCACCGAGTTTTTGTGCAGCAGCACCAGCATCAAACTTGATGCATAGACAAGTGCGAAGTGTGAGGCCTGGGAAGTTTCGACTCACCAGAAAGAGAAAGGTGGCGAGGAAGAGTGTGAGCAGGTCGGAGGCCACTATGATGGCCAGTCTCACAAACTGCATGCTCATGAACTGGGAGGTGACAATGGTGTCAATTACAAGCCCACGCGCCAGTGTCATGGGTGGTCTGCCATCAGTTGGCTCCATCTGCACATAGCGAGCGGCAGCCAGCGCATGGCAAGTGAAGTCCAGTGACATACGCTGTGCAGCATCAAAGGAAAGTGTGGCAGTGGCAGCCGCTTCATTTGCTGCGTACATGTAGTAGTGCCTTCGCGCAGCCTCAGCACTAGCACCACTTGCGCAGTCACTACCAGTAGCTTCCGCCTGCGCCGTAGGTCATGCACACTCCAACATGGCTGCTGTAGCAGTGCCAGCGGCTGTAAGCACGGCTCGAGGCACTGTGCATGGCATGAAAGGAGACAGCGCTGCCAATGCAGCTTACCTCATCGTCGCGGTACCACCTTCTTACGGCCATCATGTAGGGCTTGATCTCCTCACTCCTGGCCTTGCCACTGGAGTCTGCCTGCATTTCGTCCAGCATCTTGTCCTTGTCTGGCACTGCGTCAAAGGGGGAGAAGCCTGCGCGTTGTACGGCACGTGCAAAACAGCCGCCGCGCAGGGGTGACCGTCTACGTATGCCCACCACTGAGCAGCCGAATGCAGCTGCTGCTGGAGGGACACGGTGTGCATGTCGGACTACACCAGCACCGGTTCAAAACCGGCAGGCGCGGGCTGGTGCATGCAGCAGCACACTGCTAGAGTATGATAGCCGCTGCCATGGCCGCACATGTGCTCATCACAAGGCCGCAGTCTGCGTGCCGCCCAACCTCCCTGCGCACGAAAACGTGCTTGCTCATTGACTGGGTCATAGCCTTGGACATATGACAATGTTTCTCACCTTGCACCAGCGTGTTCTGAGAGGCACCGTGGCCACTGCGTGAGGCAGACAGACGCGTGCTGACAGTGGAAGATGCAGTCATCCACTCCTGCTCCTGCGCATCCAGCAGCTCGTTGGGGTTGCGCCTCCGGTGGAAAACACCCGCCATGCCTCCCAGCGTCTTGCCAATGAGCGTGGTGCTTGCAGACTGCAGGGGCGCAATGGGGTGTTGCGCTCAGTAAAACTGCTGTGCATGTGCGGCGCTGGCAGGCACCACACCAGCCATGCTGTGAGCTACAGGGTGTGTGTGTTCACATGCGTTGCAAAATGCGGCGTGGCGGCAGTGCCCATGGTGACAGTTGGCCAGCACATGCCAACAACACATTACAAGACATGCAGCTGTACATGTCGCAGGCCATACTCACTTTGCCATTGACAATGTCGCCTGGTGTCCCCGGGCGGTATGCACCAGCACAGCAGGTGTGCAAAGGGAGCAGCATAAGGGTGGTGTTAGCTGATGAGGTATCGCACCCGAGCACTGTCAACAACAGAGGTTGCTTGCTGCCCATGATCATAGCTTGCAGTGAAGCGTGGCGCTGACACTCGGCTTGGCTGGCATGTGCTTGCTGCAGTTGCGCAGCATGAATGACTACGCTGGCTATAGCTTACCCAGCAGCAGGTATCCCACAGGGGGTGCCGTGGCATCCACAGGCGCCAGAGTTGCTTGGTCCATCGTTTTTACCGCTTGGCACACCCTGCACCCACCGGCACAGCGCACCATGGCGGTGGCAGGTAAGGGTGAGGCCCCAGTGTGACAGCCACACCTGCAGGTCAGCATTAGACAGAGCACCTGGTGCTGGTGCAACACAAAGTGTGGGCTGGGGGGGGTCTCACCAGCGAATAAGCGAGTCCGCTTGTGTTTCGTAGGGGTGCGCGCCCTTGAAAGCCTGCGGAGAGGAGGGGCATGCAGCCACGTGAGTGCTGCACTTGCAGTAGGTAGTAGTAGTAGCAGCAGGTAGTATAAGCAGGGGTCACACTGCAATGGTGCAATACTTCATAGACAGCGCACGTCAAACAGTGTCTGCAGGCATGTTGGAGCAGCAACATCCAACAAGTCTCAATCGCAGTGAGTGCACTGCCACAGCGGCCAGGTGACACGACCAGCGCCTGCATGTCTGGAACCACAGTGCACAAATGGCACCTGTTGCCTCCATGCTGCAGCTTATCGCACCCCTGACCGGTCAAGATAACCATGGTGTAGCTACTCTGGGTGGTATGTGCACAACACAAAGAGTAATAGTGCCAGTCCTCACCCGTAACAGAACCATGTATTTATACTGTACAATTGTAATCATAAGTATAATCATAGTGTAGCTAATCTGGGTGGTATGTGCACATGGCAAGACTTTTTAACTACAGTAGTGTTCAAGTACTACATGTAGTGCCAGCGCTCACCTCATCAAGGTCCGATTCTCGGTCACGGTACAGCGGCGGGTACTCCTCCAGCAGTGTCTCATACCGCAGTATACCATACGTCCACACGCTCTCCTCTGGTGCAGCGGAGATACATACACGGAACATCATGCTGTTGTTACTCCGGACAGCGATGTCACCAGCAATGTGATATGATTAAGGTCAAGGGCGGCATGCGTCAAGTGGTGCAGCACGTGTCACATGTACTGGTGAATGGTGGAGAGGTGCACGCATGCTTTCCCCACGCCGCATTGCCCAGCACAGGGCGGCTGCCACAGTAACAACTTCTAGAAGTAAGTCAGAGCTGCGGGTACGCATGACAGCAAGGACACACACAGGAACACGTAGCTGGCCAGCACTCGTTTTGACTGTGCAGCATGAGGAAGGGATGACGCATTACAACCAGTTTCGGTGGTGTGCTGGCAGTGCCGGCAGTGCACAAGGTGCTGGTGCTTATACAGGGCATGCGGAAAAGAGTGGTCAACACTCGCCATGGTTCGCCTTTGCCTGGGTCACGATGCCCTGCCAAGCAGCAGGCACAGGCAGGAGCAAGGTGTGGCACACATGTGGGGACTGTCAAAATGAGTGTTGCTGGGGGCAAGCAGGTGGTGGTGTCAACATGTTGTGCACAGCACAAGTAGTTATGCACCTGCAAGCTGCAACCTGCCTGTGTGCAAGCGCTGGTGCAGCGGCAACAGGACAAACTTCCGAAGTAGCTCCTTGCGGCTGGTGACAAAAGAGCAGGCCTGCACACCTGAACTGTTTGCTGTTTTCCAGTGGCCAGCCTGCGGTGCCTACCTCTGGGTTGAACACCTCTCCCACGTGGCGGTTGCTGGCAGATGCCAGTATGTCAAAGTGCTGTCCCAGCAGTATAGCGTATTCCACCTGTTGACAGCAAATAACAAGCATGTGCACCACGTGTGCTGAGCTGATCATGACATGCTGTCGGTCACATTCAGTCAGCTGCAACCACCTTCACAGCCACGGTCAGGCACTTGTCCAAATGGCGGCGCCGTGCACTCGTAAGTGTGCTGAGCACTGCTGACAGATGCCAGTGATGCCTTAGCAGTACTCTGCTGGTGTGCAGAGCATTGCTGGACCGCCCCTGCTGGCTGTATGTGTGACTGCACCCGAAGTCAGTGGCTAATGCATGTGAGTGAACTTGCTTGGCCGGCCCACCTGATACACATCCCTGACATGTGTGAGAAGTGTGTTCAGATGCGCCGTGTTTTCCACAGTCTGCCCGCCGGCCGCCATGTACTGCTGCACGTCCCAGTTGTACTGGCTTGTTGCCAACAGGTTCCTGCACATCAAGGTAGGCCGCGCTTACAAGTGGGTGACGGCTGTCATTTATGAGGTGGTGCGGCAGTGGCAGTAACCCTAAGCATGTGTCATGAGCGGACACTAGTACCGTGTGTGTGCATGCATGTATACAGTGTTGGCTGGTGCCCTGAGCTGGGCGCTGGCATGCACCTGTGCAGCTCTGAAACATTGAATATCATGCCGCCGCTCACCTCATCTGGAAGACCTTCTTGGTGTACCTGCGAGAGAAGTGTTGGCGTACACAACCAAAGGTGCAGACAGACGCATTTGTGAGCGCGTTACTATGCACAGAACAGTGGCGGCGGCACATGACAAGTCATTGACAAGTCATTGCCAACATCAGTCTGGCATGCTCTACCAGCCACGTGAGGCAGGCAAGCTCCACCACCAGCAGGTTCTGCTGCTGGTGAGACACGCTGTGCGCAACGAAAGCGCAGGCACTGCAGCTACTGCAGTGCTTGAACAGCAGCAAGAGGACCACCGGCAGGTGCGTGTGCGTGCTGGTGGCGGCACGGTGCACTCACGCTTCGTGTACGCCGTTGAGTGCATCGGTGGCAGACTCGCTGTAGTTGACAATTACGGCCTTGTGGCTGTTGTACCGACCAATGAAAAACACGCCAATCATGATTGCCTCCACCTGCAAGGGCGGGGAGTATCCGTGGAAAAGCATCAATACATTTCCCCACACGTCATGTGTGGCCGACAGACCAGCCACACCCTGGCGATGTGCAGCTTGAGAGTGAGTTGCACCCGTACAACCACAATGTAACTATATATATGTTGACGGCATGGCGGCTGTGATGCTATGTCAGCTCCTGCTGGTGTACGCGCGCGCCATGTGCTTAATTACACTAATACATGGCAGGTGGTGGGGAGGCGTGCTTGTGCACACACACAACTGCCAACAATGTCCTACACACCAGTGTGCGCTTGTGCTGAAGTGTCTACCTGCTGCCTTTGCGCAAGACATGTAGTTGCAGCGTTCAGCGGCGTTTCCGCTACCACAAGAGCGCACTTTGCCAAGAAGCCAGTGCAGCTGCCTCTGCGCACCACGCACATCACTTTGTGGGAGCCTGCGCACGGTGTGTGCTCTGCTCTGCCACCAACACCACATGCACGCGTGTGAGCCAAGCAAGTCACTAGCGGGGGCAGCGACGGCGCTCACATTGCAGCATTCTCAAAGTGATGATGCATACCGCTGCAGGTTCGCTGCCGTTGCACTTACGATGCAGAAAACGATGTAGAGCCTGGTCCTGGGCTTGAAGCGTGACTGATACTTCTTGAACAGCTGCTTGGCGTTGAGCTTTCCATCGCTCTTGTTGCCCAGGCTGGTGGCATTGCTGCTGCTCTGGCTGCCCTCTTCCGTGGAACTGTCGCCCCAGCCATGGTGAGACGACGCCCTGCCAGAGCGCCGCCTGCCCATGCGAGCTCCACCACCACCCTCGCCTGCACTCACACTCATGCCGGCTGTGGGAGGCGAGTGCGAGGCAGCCTTACGCGAAGCAAGCACCTGGGAGTAAGGCCTGGCTCCTGCTGGTGCGGTGGCATAGGCACTGGGGGTGATGGGTGTGGTCGCGGCCCGGCTTTGCCTCGGTTCGTCGTCGTCATCCTGGTGCACCACCAGTGAGGGCATGGGTCGCCGTTACCGCGCGAGTCGAGTGAACTCCACCTCAGAGCTTGTGCTGTGTGTCACCGCTCCCGCTGCTGATCGCCAGTGCTGCTGCTGCTGCAGTGAGGCTGCTGCTGCAGCGTCTGTGCCGCCGTGGTGACCTTGGGTGTGAGGTGGCGGGCTTACGCTGTGCCAGTCTCAAAAATAGCGAAGGTTTGAAGCCGGAATGCAATGCTGCTGCTGGTCGCTGCTCCGCGAGCTGGACTTGGTTGGCAGTTACAAAACTGAAACTGATTCGCGCCGCACTGAGCCTGCATGCAGCAGCAGCGAGAACCAGAACAGTGTGTCGTGCACCAGCGGTGTGCCCTCCCGTCAGCAGCAGGCACTGAGCATACAGACAGAGCACTGGTAGCTTCTTTTCATGGCGATGGGTTCGGCGGAGGCCTAGGCTGATCATGAGTGTCTCAACAGCGCAGCAGCAGCCAGCAACAGCAAGAGCTACACAGAAAGGCAACAAGCTGAAGCACCTGCCGTGGCACAGAGAGCACACGACGACGACGCGCAACCGAAGGCAATTTTGTCAGAGCCGCACCGAAGCTGTGCCGAGCAGCAGCAGCCAGGCGCGTGTCTACCGCCGTTAAGGTGGCTGGGTATCCCCTGGTGGTGCTGCCTCTCCTGCCAGCCCCTTTGAATACCCATTGCTGCTGCTGCTGCTGCTGCAGCAGCCATGCCATCGCCGAAGGTGGTAGCAGAGGAGGAGGAGGAGTGGAAGGCTGCCGAGCCGAAGGATGCCGGCGATTTACTGGCCTCCCAGCCCCGCGGCAGCCGCCTTGCCACAGATGGCTCTTTTACCGTCACCGCCGGCGGCATTAACCTGGGGGGCAGGATTGTAGACCCTGCTACCAGCTTGGGAAGGGTAGCGGAGGGGGGGAAGCCGTATTCCCAAGTGCTGGCGCAGAGAAGAAAGGAGGCGGCTTCAGCAGCGACTTCTGGGGCGGGGGGGAGCACTCGAAAGCCTGGTCGAGGACAGGAAGCGGCGAGGCACAACCACTGGTCGAACAACGACAGCAGTGGCGGTGGGACCTCCAGCGCAACCGGCACGTCCATCGGCGGGCAGAGCGATGGCAAGCTCACTGCCAAGCAGCTCTACAAAAAATACGCAGCCAAAGTCAGCCCCAAGAACCGCCTGTACATGGTCTTTGCCATGGTAAGAGAGGGCACAGTCAAGCAATGCTGTGGCAGATTTATCCTGGTTTGTGCACCCCTTAGTCCCTTCTGAATGTCAGCGTGAATGCACAAGGCACCCCACTCCGCTGCATGTGGCCTACTAGTAGGTGACGTACGTCCTGGGGTTGTGCTGGTGCATCGACTACCCTGCAAAGTAGTTGCAGCTGGCCATGCCTTAAGAGCACTGTGCTACTGAGGGAAGCTGGGGAAATGCATCCGTGGGCACACATCTGACGGTATTTTGTGGCGCGCACAATCAGCGATGTTTTAGGTTTCTTTCACAATCCATGGAAGGTGCGCTGGCGCCATGCCAAAATTCATTTCGAGCCCCAGTGCGCCTCCATCAGCGCCACCTGAAATGCCCTTGTGTGTGATGAGGAGCACTGGGGCAATACTATATACAAGAGGTGGAACTAGACGGCGGGCGTCACACGCTGCCTGGCTGTCTGCCTGGGTGTTGGACAGTAAACGTGTGGGAGAAGGGGTAGTAGCCTCCGGTCAATCTCATTCATGGGATAATACCATGTCCTCTTCTTGTCGCTGCTGCTGTGCAATTGCCGCCGCTGAGGCAGGTGCCGGCGATGCCGCAAACACCGCCACTGACGCCTTGAAGAAGTTATGTGGCAGTTTGCCTTAGCTGCTGCTGTGCAAGTGCCGCCGCCGAGGCACGTGCCGCCGATGCCGCAAACACCGCCACTGACGCGTGCCTGGGTGCCTGGTGTGTGTGTGTCCTGTGCGCTCAGCTGGCGGTTTCAAAAACCCGGGATGGCACCCAGGTTACCCTGCGACAAACAGAGCCCGGGTCAATTGCACAATCCCTAGGGACTTCGCGGACGAACTACTACTAGTAGTATTAGGCGTGCGCCCGCACGCAGTCCGCTTACGCTCCCTGCCTGCTTGGACGCACGCCGATAATAATGCTGCCGCTCTGGCTGGTTGCAGCACCAATAGTTGCAGTACCTGAAGTATACTACATGTGTGCTTGTGTTCTCGTCTGTCATTCAGGTGGAGGCTGTCATCGTTGCCCTGTTCTTCCTTGGCCGGCACAACAGCCACCGTGGCGTCATCCTCAACTTCCAAGCCTCAGCCGCGGACGCCCTGAATGGCGTGCATGAAGCGTAAGTAGGCACACACTGGCGGGCAGCAAATGCTGTAGGAAGCAATGGTGATGCCGTTGCCGATACAGCATGGGTGTACTGTCCATGCTTGCCCGAACACGGGTGTGTGCTGTTTGACACCAAGCCAAGTGAGCGGCACACTGATGGTGACATGCACGTGTGTGCTGCTGTATTGTGCTATGTACGCGGTGCTGCAGATACACAAAGAAGGTGTTCCAAATGAGGTGAGCACGCAAACTGCACCAGCTGTCAGCATGAGCATGGTAGTGTCTTAGACTTCGTACTTGTTGAAATATATGCCTCAACGCCCACCATGCCAGCACAAACAGTCACTCAGGCTTGCACATGGGCAAGGCACCGCATTGCACAGTGCGTGTTGTGCGCAGCTGAGGAGTGCACTGGGTGCTGTGTGCATGTGTTTGCAATACACAGGAACCTTGCTCACACGAGTGAGTATAACTGGGACGTGCAGCAGTACCTTGCGCCTGGTGGCCAGACCGTGGCAAACACTGCCAACATCCAGACCCTGTTGGGTCACATCAGGACCACATACCGGGTAAGCAGCTCCTGCTTTTTGCGTGCAACACCATGTCATCCCCTTGCTGGCTGTGCTGTTGCTGCAACTGTTGGAGGGCCTTCACTGCTGCCAGCTTGTACAGTACATTGTGCCTGCTGACCTGTGTCTGGTGCAGCCGTGCGGCTGCATGGGTCAACTTACCCAGGGCTGGCTCTAAATCGTGTGTTTGTGGTGTATATATATGTGTGGTGCGTATGGTGTGGTGCATGCGCAGGTGGAGTATGCTATGATTGTGAGCCCCACACTTACGGTGATGGCGTCAGCGAATGCGAATGATGTGGGAGACACCTTCAACCCAGAGGTAATTACACGTGCGCGGGTCAAGCCTTTTTCTGCAGCACGTCTCAACATCTGCCACGCTGCAGCCTGCTCTGCTCTGGTGGGGCTGCTGCGTTGTGTCAGTACAACAGCTGCCACATGCCGGTGAGGCACCCGCCAGTTGGCAAGCGAGACTACCATGCGTCACCGGTAACTGCATGCCGGCATATGCTTGTCTTTGGTTTGCCACAAGAAGTGTACTCAGGTACTGCTGCTCACAGCGTGACCCTACGTGAAACGGTGCCATTCATAACTTTGCCGCTGTCACCATAGGCGGACAACTTCTGATTTTTTTTGCATGCGTAGCCCACCCCAGACCAGTGCTGTCCCTTGACGGTTTCGAGTTTGGTTTGCATTGTCTACCTCAGCCAGGACACACACGGTGGTGGTGCACTGGTGTGAGGGTATGGTGCCCATAAAGGAATGAAGCTGCCAAACTGCAATCAACAATTTGTTGGCACTTGTACAAGGTGCACTGAGCGCCTTTTACAGCCTTTATACGCTCAATCATTAAAGACCACCACTGGTACTGGCGGTACTACTGAAGTACTACTATTAATACGTGGTGTTTATGGTATGGTACCAGCTATATACTTCACCAAGTACCAGTAGATAGATCTAACAATTCCTGTCCCTTAATGCCAACTAGTGGCTGCTGTGTCAAGGGACGGGTCCTGCACTTCTTGACTTCCCTTGACACCGACCGCTGTACCGGTATGTAATTGTAAGTCTCTTTCATCCATCAGGTCAGCAGCCACCCGCCAAGGCAAACTGGTGGGCACACACACACACCCCTGATGTGTACCCAGGCACATGCAGTTAGGGTGCGGTGGAACACAATCAGGCAGGAAGAACAGCTGCTGCCAGCAGCGAGGGTGACATGCACATCTGGCTTTAGTGTGCCATGCTGACGCATTGGCTGCACTGGCGTTGCGAGCGAAACTTGTCAACGGCACACCCCTCTGCTGCATGCATGCCCCCCGCCCGCTCCATGCAGGGGATACTCGACAAGGCAACGGAACGACATGGTGAGCGCCTTCCACTGCCTCAGAATGGCTGCTGCAGTGCCATGTCATTGCAGTGCCATGTCATTGCAGTGCCATGTCATTGCAGTGCCATGTCATTGCACAGCATGTGAGCTTGCGCATGGCTGTCCTGAGTTGCATCCGGTGCCTGTGGAGATGCCTCACGCAGTGTACAATGGCATGACAGCTCACCACGGCCGCTGTGTCCCCTCACTCCCGCCCACCACCCATGTGCCTCAGATCCAGTGTGGACATATGGCATTCTCAAGTATGAGGACTTTGCTAAGGAGGCGCCGCCCATGTGGAGGGACCGGGAGTCCAATTTGGATGAGGTGAGCGCTGGCACTACACCAGTATTATACCATGGTATAGTACTACAGTACACATATTTCCCTTGTGGTGTGCTCACTCTTGTGGAAAATACTTCACATACATACGAACATTCTTGTGGAAAATACTTCGAAGTACTACTAGTACATACATGCGAACATTCTTGTACTTCAGCACATACATACGAACTATTAGGTACAGCATTGTGGCCTCGTGTCTGGTCGAGGGTGACAACTTTCACAAGCTGCAGTCATCCAAGAAGTGCAGTCATCCGCTGTGGTGCCAGCCACGCAGGGGGTGGTCAACTAACGGCTGCGGCGGCGCACTCACGGGCAGTGGCAACAGAGTAAAAGACTCGTTGGTAACCGAGTGACATCCTTACTGGTTTTGCTGCTCTGGCAGCACTGCTGCACATGTGGACACTGTTTTTGACATGCGGTTTGCCTGAAGCACAGTTGCAACGTGGTGGGGTACGTGTGGTCGCTTGTGCAACCAAAAGCAATTCACCCTCGCCTGGCATGCACAATTGCTGCTGAGTGTGGCAGTGAGTGAACGCAGGAGGGGGGGATCGAGATAGGGAGCACTGACGCGGTGATGGGAGTGAGAAAAGCAATGTGGTGGTGCAGCGTCCAGTGTGTGCTTGCCTGCGGTATCAGCAGTGGAGCAGCTCGCCCGGGCAATGCATTGCCCAGCGCCTTGGTGCATTTGGCATACCCGCGTAGAGCATGACATGCAGAATTCACACCTTGTCATGCCACACCAGGTACTTTGAGTTACTAAACTAAAGCAGCATGCACCTGTGGTGACAGCTTATGTTTGGAACTTGAGAAGTGTATTGAAGGGGGGCGCATTTCCGTATCGACACTGACACTTGTAAGCAGGCACATACTGTTTTTGTAGGTCATACTCATCGGCTTACACGCACGTCGCTTTGCCTACAAGCAGGATGCGGTGTGTGCGTCTGTGCCCTGCTGCAGCCCCACAAGTGCACCAAACACTCTTTATCTTCTGCACTCCCTGCTGCTGCTGTTGGTGACTCCCAGGCTTTTGCAGGAGGCCATCCCTATGAGAATCAGGCAGATTCCCTTGTTCACTGGTGGGTGCAAAGTACAAGTGTGGCTGCCTCTGCCTGCAACAGCTTTTGCGTCATGCATATGGCATGTGAATGCATACATGCGTGTGCACTCTTTCCATGACATAAATTGCACCATCGACTGTATGGCATGACACTTTGCAGGCCGCATGCCGCATGCAGAGGCAAAACGTCTGTTGGCGCGCCACACTTTTTGCCGTTATTTGGTGTTAGTGAGCATCCAGGGATGACTGATTAGCCGGCACAGCATGATGCTGGTGTCGGCTTCGTTCTAATGCGTTGAACTGCCTAACCAAGGCAAAATTTGTGGCCAGCATCGGCCATGTGCGTGGAGGCTCTGTGTGTGAGCATGTTACTGCATGCACATGTGTCCTGACTCATGATTGTACCCAATGGTGGCGCTCTGCTCATGAGTGCAGGGTTGCTCAGGCAGTCAGAATCATGGACTTTGGGACACTGGAGCCAGTGGACGCCGAATCAGCCCCTGTTGCGTACTTGCTGCTCGGTAAGCATGCGTGCTGTAGGGGACACTCGGTCACCACACGTTGAATATGACGGGTACGGTGGCGCAGGCCCGCCTTATGCATTTTCCTATTATATTGTCGTACTTTTGAAGTATGAAATGCGTCGCAGCACGTTATGCACAGGATATACCCCCTGTCTACAGTGACACAATACCCCCCGCACTCTTCGCATATACTCCAGAATTGAATACAAAGTATTTGCACTACGAAGTAGATATTCACGCAGGTACGCTTATTAAGGGGAGTCTTATTCCATGTCACCTACGGTTCACCGGGCATCCATGCGAACGTCTTGGCACATGGCCATGTAAGGGATTAGCGGCGCCTGGCCAGAAGCAGCTGGTCGTACTACAGCAGCTTATACCTGTGGCCACACGAAGGTTTTGCTTTCACGTCATGACTGGCTGGCGACACCAGGCGCAGTAACTGGCCACCCTGTTGTTGCTTGGGCTGCTTTGTCGCCTCTCTGGCCGCAACGCAATGGTGCCATGCAGGTGACGTGGTCAATGGCAAGGTGCGCATGCCGCCACGCCTGGCATGCACCGCACATGCTGCCATGCACATGCACCCTACTGCACTGCCTGCCCATCTTTTCCACTGCCTGCCTGCAAACCCCATGCCACACACCAACCCGCTATTCAGTACTGCACCGCCACCAGCCACAGCCCTATCACCAGTACCCCCGCCACCCGCCATCACGGCGGCACCAACTCACTCGGCCGTTGCCCGCCTTGTCTATGCCCTCTGTGCAGTCTGCGAGCACCACACTGATAGGCATGACACTGGCGGGCATGGCAGGCGTGTACCACCGAAGGCGCAACCCCAACGAGGTTCTGGATGCGCAGGAGGAGAAAAAGTGGCTGACGGCGTCGGCCACTGTCAGTGCTGAGCTGATCGCCACCACGCGCAGCAAGGCGTCAACGCTTGACATGCTCATGCAAGGTCGGTGCCGGCTGCCCCGCGTGTCCGTTGCAGCAGAGGTGGTGCTAGCACTGTGTTTTTTTGTACTTGGAACATGCTGTGCAGGGACCATGCACATGAGTGCGCATCATCATGAGCGGCATCACCCGTGCCAAGGCTGCAGGTGCCAAGTAGTGTCTGATGTGCCCCAAAGTGCCTGCAATGGGTGCAATATGACCATGTCCATGTGTTTCTTGCATCGCCGCATGGCTCTCATTTACTGTTCCACTGCTGGCGTGCTGCTGCTGCCCTGCTGCTGCTGCCGTGACCGCATGGCGTGCACATGCACAGGGTATTCCCCATTTGACTCCCTGCCGGAAAAGGACAAGTACATGGACTATGCAAATGCACAGCCAGATGGGGACAAGTCTGCCTACATCACAGAGACTGTCCCCTACATGACTGCGCTGCGCAAGTGGCACCCAGATGACGAGGCAAGTGCTGTGGGCATGTAGCACATGCATACTCCGAAGTATGACAGTGCTGTACGCTGTGCGGCAAAGGAGTAGAGTGCTTGCGCTAGTGCACTGTCGGCTCGGCAGCACTGTGCACCCACGACTTGTGCGGCTGTGCCGTGCTAGTCGCCACCTTCTTAGGTGCTACCGTACCATCCTGCCATGCCCATGGCTGCACCGGCATGCAGGGCAGCCGCCAACACAGCAGCACGCTGCACACCTGCTCCGTGGCGTTACGCGCAACCACTTGCTCTTAAGTTACACCCCCGCCTCTGTTCCTCCTGCCGCCCTTGCAGCAAGAGCCCACGGAGGGGCGCCCGCCAGTGGCCTTGGGGCGAGGCCTTATCGTGGACCTGGATCGCACCAGTAATTTCATGCGTGGGCAGTTTATCCGGCTGGTGATCATCGTCGCCACAGACTTGGTGACGCTCTTCCTGGCCACATGGCTGTTCCTGGTGAGCTTCAACTGCCCATAAAACACTTCATTTACCACCAATATTAGCAGTATGTGGTGTGGGCGGCGTATGGGGATGGTGTGGTGTGTGCACGGTGGCACGCATGTAGCAGTTGCACCAGCGCAGCTGCCGGTGACAGCACAGAGTTAGGCATCTCACGCCACACCTGTGCACTGCTGCCTGTTCACCCCCCTCTCCCTATTGCCCTGCCGCGCCCGCCCTCACCTAAAACACTGTGCCCTCGCTTGTGAACACTTCATGTACATGACATCTGTGTGCGCAGCTGCCACTGGAGGCCATGGGGCGCCGCGTCCGCAATGGCCAGCATGTGGACATCGAGTTCCTGCGTGCCCTGACCACGCGCCGCAAGTACGTCATATTCATAGCCATTGTGGCGGTGTTCAGCGTACTTGTGGGCGTGGACGTTCGCATGGCGTGCGCCACAAACATGGACAGGCTCGTGCGCGGGCGCAACAGCATTGAGGTGGGCAGCGGCATGAAGAATATAGATTCTTCAAGAAGTATGCCCGCAGCGGCTGTGCTGGCACACAAGTGCTGTCGCGAGCATGTGGCTGTGGCAGACTTGTGCACAGCAGCCAAGATGCAGCGGCACCAGTCTCCCATGATGGCTCGAGGAGCCAAGGCGTGCACCTCTTGACACAGCATGCGTGCAGCCTTGAGTGTACACCAGAACGCCATGCCGCCACAGACTATGCCACGCCACTCCCTGCACACACACCGAATGCTCATCCCCGCTGCAACCCTGTGCTGCCGCTGCCACCACATGCTGCTGCTTATGGGCACAGCCGGGCATGATAAACTTGGCGTACCGCCAGGGCGTGGACCAGGGCCTGCGCATCCTGACCAGCATGCAGGTCTGCACGGCACTCAAGACGGTGCTCAGCGATGGCGCCAACAACCCAGACGTCGTTGACTTCCTCGACCAGAGGCTTGCCAAAATCGAGGAGACCATTTGGGTGGAGTTTGCGCTGCTGTATGGGAGCGATGGCAAGCTTCTGGCCGTGCCACGCAACCGGGACCTCATTGGCACCGAGTTTGATCCCTCGGGGATTGTGGCCGACACGCTCGAGACTGGCCACCGCTACACACGCAGGTAAGCGCCTGTAGACACGTGATGGCAATGGCACACTGCGCACCATTTGTTTTTTTTCATCACTTTGACACGTCTTTGGTGCGCCACCATGTGAGAGCCAGCGGCGGGCATGCAGTGATAAACGCGACGGTGCTGCCTGCCACCCACTGTTTTCGGAGTGTGGCTTGGCCCTGCATACACCGCTCACACAGACTGTACACTGCTTGTACACATGTTTATCCCTGCTGCTGGCAGCGGCTTGCTGTCCCCGGACGACCTGACCAACTTCAACGTGAAGCGGTGGGTGGACTCCTACTTCAACACCACACCCGTCAGCCACCTGCACCCCAGCGAGACAGGCGAGCAGGCGCTTGTGCGATGGGCCTCGGTGCCTGTGTGGATTGCCGGCCCTGCATCAACAGGGCGGCCAGATGGTGAGCAGTGTTACCTGCACGCACGCCACATGACCGTGCACTCCGTGCCAGCTACCTGCCATACCAGTTACATGTACTACTACTCAGGTGTGCTCGGCCGCATGTGGTACTGCAGGGCTGGTGGCGTGTGTTTCGGCCGTGCTAACCACACTGAGATGCGCAGTAGCGGCATGTGGCTTGCAGCTACGCAATTGCAACCATGTCAGCCCCTCACACCTGTCCCGGGCAGTCAACAATGCACCAGCAACCTGAGTGTAGGTGCACTTGCATGCAGCAATATACATGCTGGGTGTTGCTGTGCCACACAAACACTGCGGCACCAACAAGCTGCCAGTGGGCGACCGCTCCTGAGCTGCACCATGTGTGCCCCGTTCCTGACATTGATTGCTGTGTGGCTGCTTACTTGGTTGCGTGTGTATGTGTGTGTGTGTGTGTATGCGCCCCCCCCCCCCCACAGGTGTGCTGGTGGTGGGAGATGTTGTCAATGGTGAGCGGTGGGGGCCTGTGGCACAACTGCCATGCTTAGTTGCCCTGTCATGACTGCTGCTGCGCTAAGCTGCTTGCAGGCGCACACCAACACCACTTCCTGGCGCAATTTTCAGCCACCACAACACACTCCATCTTTTTTAAAATCAAAGCATAGCTTATTTTGACAAGAACAGAGTATTGTGTCATCAAGTGCGTACTTCACGTATCAGAAGCGTGTTTGTACACTGGTGAGCTCAGATACAATGCATATCACCACGCCATGTCTACCTATTGCGCTACCTCACAGGCAAGACCCGCATCGTGGAGCGCGCCAACAAGATGGTCAACCACGGTTACACAGCCATCTACATGTACAATGACAAGAACCAGTATCAGCTGGTCTCCAGCGTCATCCGCCAACAGACGTTGTCCACCGTCTTGGATGTTGACATTGAGCTGCCGGACACAGCCTGGTGAGTACCGCCCTTGTGAGGTTGCTCAAGCGGCCGCCCGCTTCACCTGCTCTCCTGCCAGGCGACATGCTAGCTCCGTGATGTGCGCTGTTCGCCTGGAGTGCACCATGCTGCACAATCTGGTTATGCTAGCCCACCAGCTTATGCTATGCCAACGAGTGCACGTGTGCTCATGGCCAGAAACCGTTACGCACGCACCACATGTGGCTGCCTAGCTACTGCTTAACAACCTCCTCTGCCCCCTTTCCTCCCTGCACACTCCTGCTGCGGGGCTTGACAATTTGCATGCTGCTGGTGCAGGTTGGACAAGTTGCGGCACAGCACAGACTGGCACAAGGATGAGCACTACACCGTATCATCACGGGTGAGTCCCTCTTTGCTCAGTCAGACCCTGTGCCATGTCTGCGATGCCAACACAATCAATGGTATGTTCATGACCATGAAACTCCAAAAGTCACCTGCATGCTGCTGCAACATGCTGCCACACGATTACGATGCAGCCGGGTGGACCACCATGCTTTCGATTGCCACCTGGCGCACCGGTGCTGAGCGCACTAGCAGACAGCACTTTGCCAGGTCCTACCCCCTCATTCTTGTGATACACCCCGCACGCATGCCGTGCCACCATGTGCAGGTGACCTTCGACAAATACCACGGCCTGTACGATGTGTCAGCGCGCTGCATCAACAAGGCCACCATTGTTGACGAGTACGGCGCACGATGGGACGCCAGGGACTGGCGCGGGGACAAGTGGGGGGACTGCATGGGGTACATGGTGCAGGGCATACCTTGGCAGAAGGTGCTGCCAAGCCTGCTGCCCTGCTACAGGACACAGGTGGGCCACAGCTGCTCTGCAACAGGGAGCGCGCATGCCCTGTGTAAGCATAGCTGCTGGCGGTGGTGCTGCCCGTGTGCTGGCATGCAAGGCACATTCAGGTGGCTGTGGCAGCGTGGACACACACACCTGGGCAGTGGCAGCGCAAAGCATGCTCCCCTGAGTGTACAATCGGCTGTACGAATCCCTGCTCCCAGAAGCTACAACTCTGCTGCGCAGGAGCTCACACGGTGCACCCATTCTGTGCGGCCCATGCATTGTGCCGCCTGTGAATGTGCAGTTCACGTTTGTCTTCTTCTGCGCTGTCAAGGCCTGTGCCATGGCTGGTGAGTTTCTTCTGGCCGCTGTCATATATATATATACATGTCATATACTAGTAGTATGTATATATATGCCGCGGCACCACCTATGTGCGGGCTGCATTTGCATGTGTGACTGGCAGCCTCGCTGGTGCGTGGACATTGCGCACGGGGTTTGCTGCATGTGCCTGATGCGCACAATGTAATACTGTAGTAAGCATGCATGTGCCAGGCACCCCTGTGTCCACATATGCACTGCAAATGGCATGCATGTTCCAACCAGTGCGCAAGCAGCACCTGAAACACTGTTCTGACATGCACCAGGTCCGCAGATGTGTGTCATTTGTCTGGTCGCGCACATATTGCATACTGTGTGTTCCCACCACGCTGTTGTTAGATGGGATGCAAGCCTCAGCTTGGTATACTATAGCCGCTGCTCTCTCCGCCCGCCTACACATGAACCATCTGTCCGCACCACCCTGCCGTGTGTGCTGTGCCTTACAGTGCTGTGCTACGCGGCATACCTCCCCTTCAAGAAGATTGTTCTGCAGAACAAAGTGAGTCAAATGACCCGTCATTGCAGATGCCATGTACAACGAGTGAAGTGATGCCAAGCACCTACCTGCGGCGTAGAAGGCAGGGTGCACAGCGACAATGACATGTTGCATGTCTCATCTTTTGTCATACTTGAACATGGCAAGCATGCGGTACCCCAGCTGCAGCTGCATGCCTAGCTCCACCTGGTCCCATTCAATGTACTGCAAGTTTTTACAGGGGTACACACACCTTTACTGCGTGCCCTGGGACCCATTCATACGGCAACACTCACGCTGCACAGCCACAGCCAGTCACTGACCGAGCGCTTGCTCGCTGTCTGTTGTTGTGCATCTACTGTTTGACTACACAACCACAGTTTGTGCAATCCACGGGCCCAAGCAGGAGCCAGAACAGCGTCGCCAGCACTTCGCAACGCATGACCACCTCGCATTTTGTCAGCTCGCTGCGCTCTGGAAAATGGGGGGGCAAATAGGGAGGGGCGCTGGGCCATGGCAGGATTTGTACATGTTGTGTGTGAGTGGAGTACATGCTTCATTTTTGCGGCATACCGGTTCCTTTCCGCGCGGCGGCAGGCAGCGTGAGCGCACCCTCGCAGACACCAGCAGCACCCTAGTGCGCCCCCCCCACACAAGTGAAGATGGGCAGAGTGTCGATGCTACAAGCCACAGCCCTGACATGTTCTCAACGTTAATGGCGCTGTGGCTGCAGCTGCTGAGCCCACCGCTTTATTACTGCATAATGCCCAGCTGCGGCTACTGTCAGTGCGGTATATGACAACCGCAGGGCTGGCATTTATAATGCGGGCCCTGATGGGAGCGGCAGATGCTGCTTGTGCTTCTGCCAGCGAGCCGCCCTGCCTGTGGTGGGAGCACATGCGTTCGTTGGTGCACTGGCGTTGGTGGCACGCCAGCATCAGGCACAGTTTGCTTACTTGTAAAAATACACAGGTTGTGGCAGGTGCAGGTGCCATACATGCTGTGTTGTGCACACAGGCACAGTGCCCATGCGCTGCTGGCAATGTCGCTACATAAACATGTGCATATGCCTGCAGCGCATGTAATCCCTCATTCTACTCTGCAACCCAGCAACTATGCACAGCCTCAGCAGCCTGAGTCTGTTGTTAGCAAGGCTCACAACGATGCATGGCACACTGCTTCTGATGGCAAGCGCTTCAAAGCATGGGTGCTTTGCGGGTTGCTCCGGTACATTTGCAACGACATCCCGGCACTGTGCGGTTGCTAAATAAAACAACACATGTGCAGGCAGCACCTCAGCAAGCACAGTAATGATTGTCTTCGCCAACAAGCACCACTGTTGCTCGTACTGCCAGGCCGAGAATGCTCCAAAAGCACGGTCACAGCTCCTCCTGCACAAAAGTGCTCGCCGTTCCTGCGTGAGTGCAAGTGTAGCCTTAGCACTTGGGTGTTACAAATACTGTTGCATGCGCACTTAGCAATGCATGCGTGGGCATTGCCACACATGCAGAGTGCCACCCTGTGCCATGCTTCCCAATGTCAGCATAACCGCAACAACTTGGCACCAAACACACAACCTCAGAATGTCCCCAAACTGCAGTTGCCGCACACATGTATGCAGCACAACCAGTATGGCGCTTTGTGTGTCAACATTCGGGGCAGCGCCCTCCACTGCTGAGGGTGCACACGCAGGCCTCCACAATTGCACAAATACCCGAATGTCTCAGCCACAATGCCAGGTAGTGCAAGACATGCCATGCCACACATGAAATATTCATGCCACCTGACAGCACTCGGTGCTATGACATGCACTACCAGTGTACTACCACCTCCTATCACACGGAAGCAACAGGGACACAAGGAAGCAGGCACGGAGCACGCAATGGGTGCACCCACCCACTCTCACAGCTGCCAGCGGTCGTTGTAGGCGGTTTTATTGCTGCAATTCAAGCCAAACGAAGCTCGGCCGGTGCTTACCGCGCCAATCCGCGCAGGCGCACAGCGCCCCAGGCAGGCGGCGTGCCGCGCCACACCAAAAGCACGCCAGCAGCAGCCTTCTGCCCTTGCCCCTGCAGCACCCTTGCCCCTCCTCAGCAGCTGCTGCTGAGCACAGCCGCTGGTTGGTGCAGCTGCTCAGCGCGCAGTTGCGCATGCGCGCACCGCGGGGCAGCAGCGCCCCCGCCCGAGCCCGCCCGTGCAGAGTTGCTGCTGAGCACAGGCATGGGGTGGCTCAAATGTCCTTGCGCTGGAGGCCGGGGGGCAGGGACTGTGTGAGCTTGTCAGCCTTGTCCTTGTCCTGGACGCACAGCGTGTACAGGTAGCGCGAGCAGCGGATCTTGAACTTGGTGACCTCCGCGGTCTTCTTGATCTTCACCGACTTGGCATCCTTGCTGTGGGCGGCGGCATCACGAGAGCAGTGGAGGCAGCAGCACTCTCTCAGCAGCAGCAGCACTGCGACCACCTCAAAAGGCAGTTTGTGACAGCAGCGCAGCACGCTGGCGGCCCGCTTCTGCAGGTCACACAAAGCTGCTGCCGCAGTTGGTGTGTGCCTGGGTGGACGCAGGAACAGCAGAGGCATGCCAGGTGTGTGTGGGGGCCAAGTGCCCAGCAGGCCCAGCTGCTGACTGAACCTTGATGGTGTTTTTTGTCAACTCACCGTCTTGCCTTCTGCAGGAAGTCGCGGATGTCGTGGATCTGCTTGGGCTGCAAGGGCACAAGAGGCAGCACAGGTACACGGGGTCAGCACTACTGGCGGCGTGGCCAGCCACTCAGGCCACTGCTTACAAGGAAGCCCCATCAGCAGCAGCGCCACAATGGTTCATCTGCTGCCTCAGCCAGCATAACTTTAACCAACGAGTATGCTGAGGCAGCTGAACCGTGCTCCAGCATTCCAGGCGCCCGCCTCCAGCCTCATCCAGCTGCTCCTGCCTGACGGCGTGGCTGCTGCCGCGCCGCTGGTGCCCGTGCTTTTGACGCAGCCCGGAAAAGCACCAATTGCGGCCACAGCAGCGTTGTGTTGATGCACTGCGAGCACTGCGCCGCAACCGTAGCTCCGAGGCAAGCCTGCGCCAGCTTGGCATGGCAGGTGATGCGTAGCCTATGTTGAGGCACTCACCATCTTGCAGCAAGGACAGGGGCGACCGCACGCCGACGACTGCCTGCAACACCACAGCCCCAATTTTGGGCAAGGATGGTTTGCCGATCCGAGTACACACCTGGGTAGGAAAAAAAAAATTCCAAAAAGGCTGTGCTGTGCGGGAGGACGGTTGCAGCACAACACTGACCGTGCTCGAGGTGCTGGTCTTTCCTGCTGCTGCTGCAGCCTGTGTGCTCTGGCCACGGCGCGCGACGGGTGCAGCTGTTGCCGCTGCCGTACAGCCCTCTCCATGGTGGCTGTTGCGGCGACTTTGGGTGGCAAGCTCGAACAGCAACATCTGTGACCTGCACAGCACCTGGCACCACAGAGACGCTGTGCCGCCATGAATGACGGCAACGTCGTCGTCAGACACAAATTATGTACTGCAGTGGCGGACCCTCGCAATCCTGTCCACCTGTTCGACGTCGTGAGCGAAAATGTCACGCTGTGCATACCTGAAGGTGGGTGGTGCGTTGCGTGGTCCCTGATCATTCCTGCTCCTGCTACCGCCGCCTTGCTGTTGGCCGCACACCACGCGTCACACCGTCGTCGGCTGCCGCTGCTGCTGCCTGTCTCAACCATTGCAGGTGTGGCACGAGACATCGTGGTGACGGAGTACAGACACAACCTGGAGCGCTACACGTCGCTGCGTGCATTTCTGCTTTCTCCCTACAAGCCCAAGCCGGAAAGAGTGCACGGGTTCCTGGGTGACCTGAACAAGAAACGTGCAGCGGGCTTTGCGGTGCTCAACAAAAGCCATGGATGGTGTGGGTATATTATGCCCAACGAGGACCTGACAAAGCTGGTGTGCTACTATGAGATGCTTGAGCCTTCCCAACCAGGTGAGCGCACACCACTCTGCACTGTAGCTGCTGCTCACTTGTGGCATGTGCCTGGCAGTCTCTATGCAGCACCAAATATGACTTGGCGACTAACACCACAGAGTGTGGCACAACCGTTGGCATTTCATCTGGGCATCGCTTGGCCTGGCGTGGCCGCACCTGCTGCCTTCTGACTTGTTGGCTGCGTGAACTGCCGGCCACTACCACTTCAAGCATCCACTTGACAAAGCGTGCAGTTCTGTAGGCTTTGTCCTCTAGAGGTGCACCCATTTTACAAATGCTGGCACCCGCTAACCTGCATGACTTTGACTGCCTGCGGTCGCCATCATCTTATTTGCTGCTGCCACCCACGCGGACACACAGTGCCACCACCACTGCCACCACCGGACCCCGGCGGGCTGTTTGAGCCGCCGGCGCTGTTTGAACCGCCCGCGCTGTTTGAGCCCACGTCGCACGGGCTGTTTGAGCCGCAACCAGCTGCACTGGCTGCTGCACCTGCACCATCAGCGTGAGTTGCGCGCTTGTATGATAGCATGCTGCTCCTTGCCGATGGCACAGTGCTGTAGCTCCGCAGGCAGGCACGCCTACTACTGTGGTGCAGTGCTGGCAGCAGAGCCAGAGCAGCGCGCGTTGCGCGTCTGCACCTGTGCCAGCAGCAGCTTGCCAAGTGTCATGTCGGCGAGTTCTCCATTTTGCAGACATGCACGTGACTTGTGCATTCCCACCAGTTGCCTTCATCCTGTCTTGCGCATGGGAACTAATTGCGCGCTTGCTCCCACGCACTAGCGCTTGCCTCCCCTGGACATTGGCTCCGCAGGTTGGATGATCTGTTTGCCCCACAGGTGGGAGCGTCTGTCCCAGGGCTGCCATCGCTAGCAGGAGGGCTGCTGCTGGTGGCCAATGGCGTGCTCACCGGCGGGTTGGAGCAGGCGCAGGCGGCAAGTCACTACAACAAGCTGGTGCGAGAGCGCCACACGCAGGCACACAGCTACATCTATCACCTGCGCCGCTTCAACAACTGGGTCAAGATGCAGCTGATCAGGCTCGCACAGCCGGAGCCAGGTGCGCCCTCTGCAGATGCTACACAGTGCTGCAGATGCTACCGCTGCCGCTGCACATACTGCTGCCAGGGTGGCGCTGCCGCTTTTCAGCTGCGGGTCATTGCTTTTGGAACGAGCTCGGCCGTACACAGCAGCTGACAGTACACCAGATGCAGTACATGCACACTGTGGTCCCTCGCTGTGTCATTGTAGCCATGGCCATGTACTTGAAGCACTTGCACCAGCTCCTTGAACTGCAGTGGCATTTACACAACCTCTGTCCTTCTTCACTGCTGCATCCCGGCTGCCGCTTGGCATGCGGGCCTGGGGCGCTGCTGCTTGGCTGGTGCTGCCCCTACTGGCGCTGCTGCTGGCGATGGCCCGGCTGCTGGCTGTGGTGTGAATGGCACTGGCGCATGCTGCAACGGTGGCTGCGGTGCCTGTGATTGCGGCTGGGTGGTGGCGCGGGGGCTGGTGCTGCAGGGCAGTCTGGTCTGCGCGTGCTGGAGCTGGCGTGCGGGAAGGGAGGCGACCTGCCCAAGTGGGGCATGGGCGACCACAAGCCCAAGTACTATGTGGGCATGGACATTGCAAAGGGCAGTCTGGAGGACATGGTGAAACGCATTGAAGGCAAGTGCACAATTTTTGCAGTAAGATAACAAGACAGCAGTGTCATGCGCTGCTGCTGCAGGTAGTATGCTGGTGCCACCGTCGTGCCTGCCACTGTGCGGCGCTGGCTGTGGCTTGCAGTTGAATTGTTGACGTTAGTGCTCATTCATCAGGCAGCATGGCTGTGGGATGTGTTGTGAGGTAGCCATTGGATGAAGGTAAACAATTCAGTTGACAGCGGATGCATGCGCACACTGGGGCAGGAACTTGCAGTTGTGGTGGCACCTACTGTGGCGCCTGGCAGAGCTGCTACAGTAACCACAAGTGGGTTGTTGGTGTTACAACTGGCCTGGAGGTTGTACAAGTGCCCAGCTATCAGTGTTGCTCTGTGGTGCTGGGATTGCAATAGCGCACCGCAGACTTTCTGCTAGTTCAATGCCAAGTGTACCTGTGCATGCCCATCATCGGCAGTACTAGCAGGAGTTATCACACAATCACATTGTGCGTGCTGACTCGGAAGTAACGTAGGTGCTCGCAAGGCCAGCACATAGTACTGCCCTTCAGCAGTCCGTACACAGCTGCATTGGCGGCGTACCATTCATCAGCAGTCCAAAAGTAGCAGCACCACCGGGTAGCACACTTGGTCGGCTCCCCACGTGACTTCACATGGCATGGCATGCGAATGGCAGCAGCACTTGCACTAGTGCCTGGCGGAACCACATGCAAGTGTCACCAGTGCATTGGTGGTGCTACCCAGTCGCACGCACATCATTGCACTTGTGCGCACACAGCACGGCTGTTGTGGCTGCAGCCGCCACCGCGCCACTGCCGCCGGCACCCCCTACACCCACGTACCTCACACCTCACAAGCATGACCTCTCACAACCCCGCAGCCTCCAAGCACCAATGGACCAAGCACGCGCCCATGCGGCTGGTGGCGGCAGACCTCAGCAGCGGCGACCTCTACTCGGACCCCTCTCTGGACGTGTGGACGCGCAGCCAGGGGTGGCACAAGGGCACCGCCATTGGGCCAGACGACGTCTTTGACGTTGTCAGCATGCAGTTTGCTCTGCACTACATGGCGCAGTCGGAGCCCATGCTGCGGCGCTTCCTGTTCTTTGTGGCAAGGCACCTGCGCGTGGGCGGGCAGTTCCTGGCGACCACCACGGACGCGCGCGTGCTGGTGGAGCTGCTCATGGGGCACAGCGAGCTGGCGGAGGACAGCAGGGGCAAGGCAAGTGTGCCAGCCGCATGCCAGCATGCGCCACCGCCCGTGGCAGTGGTGTGGAAGTGGTGGTGTTGCTGTCGGTGGTGCAGGTTGGAGGAGCTGTGATAGGTCAAGCGCGTGCAGGGCTGCTGTGCACGCAGGTCTGGAGGTGGTGAGCATTGGCAGGCAGGCTGCACTCGCTAGTACACCTGGTGCACTGTCGGTCTCTGCATGGTCACAAATGACCACCTGCCATCAGCACCGCATTGGCACAAACAAATATACGCCTTGCCACCCTTTCACTCCGTCTCTCCCATTACCTGCTGCCGCCCCCTCCCCCCCCCCCTCCCTCTCAGCACCTGGCGATTGACATGATTGACCAGTGGGACCACAACCTGCTCACCATCAAGTTTGATGCGGACGCACGCGACACGCTGCTGCGCCAAGACGCCTATGCCACAGACCAACAGGGCCCCTGGGGCGTGCAGTACCACTACCTGCTGCGCGAGGAGGGCACGGGGCAGGAGGCGGTGGATGCGCCGGAGTGGATGGTGCCGCTGCCGGCGCTGAGGCGTTTGGCAGCTGAGGCGGGGATGGAAGTGAAGCTGTGCCTGAACCTGCATCACTTCTACGAGGACCTCATGCAGCGCGGAGGTGAGTGGTGCGGGATTACTTCAAGTTTGAAGTTATGGGCGTGCGGGCGCGCATTTGTGCGGCGCTCGCAGTAGCAGCAGCAATAGAGGAAGGGCCTACTAGTAAGTTCTAGTTAACGTTGCAGCTGCGACTGACAGCCTGTGAGCAGCAGTTGGTTGCGCTCCCGCCCCTGTTCCCAGCCCGGTACGGTGCCTGTGCTGGCCAACTGCAATGGCGCTGAACGATGATGCCTTGGTGTGCCCACACTTCCAAATGTGCTTCGTGCATGCCTTGGCGCAGACACAGTTGCCATTGAGTCGCTCAACACGATGAACGTGACCAACATCAATGGCACCATGGACGAGAGCGAGTGGGCGCTGGCAAGGCTGTACATGGTACTGGTGCTGGTGAAGGTGCAGGAG
The DNA here is from genome assembly GCA_032358315.1 of Ophiocytium majus. Taxonomy (NCBI): domain Eukaryota; class Xanthophyceae; order Mischococcales; family Ophiocytiaceae; genus Ophiocytium; species Ophiocytium majus. The sequence continues at coordinate 45,969 of JAULBY010018898.1, forward strand.
CCAAGGCAGGACCTGGATGACCCACAGGTGCTGCAGGCTATGCAGGCTGCACGAGGCAAGTGCCATGCCACCTGCTGTTGCCACAATTCCATTGCGTGGGCATAGAATAGCCGTGAAGTGCTTTCAGTTCTGCTCATGCGCGGGCACTGCTGCAGCATGCCTGGTGCAGTCATGGGATCCCATTAGGGCGGTATGGTGCCATTGCAGGCCTTTACACCAGCCTGCGTGTCGGCGTGTGTGCCTTGACTGACTGCGGCTACGCACGCCGACCGTCATGCCCCCAGGTACTGTAGTGTTCCCATTCCTGAAACACTGGCATGGCACTGACCCACCTCTGCTGCCGCCCGCCGCTGCCACACCACCGCGTACCTTCACCCCCGCCAACACACAGAAACCTCTCCGTCGGCCGAGGCACCCAAATTCGGTCCCTACACCACGCCCACAACTCCCGACCACCCACCACCAGGCTGGCAGGGTGGGTTTGCTCCGCGCAGCCCAGAGGAGCCCGCACCCGCCCTGCCACTGCACAGCGGTGGCAACCTCGGCCCCTACACGGTGCCTCGCACGCCAGACCACCCTCCCCCGGGTTGGCAAGGGGGAGAGGGGGGGGGCGTTGCGCCTCACAGCCCCCCTGGCCCGCCCCCCCCTGTTGATGCGTATTCTGGCGAGCAGTTTGCGCCTCAGAGCCCGGAAGGGCCGCCGCCGCCGGTGGATGCAAATGGCGGCGGTGGGTTTGCGCCGGCAAGTCCAGGGGGGCCGCCGCCAGATGGGGCGTATATGCAGGTGGAGGGTGATGGTGGCGGGGGGGACGGCTATGATGCGTTTGCCAGCGGCGGGGAGGAGAGTGATGATGATGATGATGATGGGTATGAGCAGGCTGTGCAGCGTGCAAAGGAGGCGTACAATGCGCAGCACGGCAGGGGATGGGAGGAGTTGCCTGGCGAGACTAAGCTGCAGCTGGTGGAGGAGGAGATGCAGAAGGCGCAAAACGGCGATGGCTAGCTGCTGCCGCCACAGGCACTGTGGCTATACGCTGCTGCTGCTGAGCACTTGCGTTGGGTGCGTATTATGTGCAACATGCACTTGTCACAGGTGCCAGTGCGCACGTGTCGCGCTGCGTGAGCCAGGGGCTGCTTGGCTCCAGTGCATGTATACAATGTTGATACTCATCACACTATAGATGTCTGTGGCGGCGTGGCTTTTGGCGTGTTGCCAGCGTGTCCCTTCTGTGCGCCAGTGTCATCAGTGACTGCAGTATGAGGTAGGGACTCCGGTGACTGCAGTACAACAGGCATACAATGTGTGCACATGCACGCATTGCGAGTGCATAGCACCATGACAGTGACAGCGCTGTTGCACCTTGCACAGCCAAACATATATGACACACCACATGTTGCAACCCAGACACCAGCGCAACTGTATTTCGCTTGGATGCACTCAGGTTGCACGCGAAAAACATTACTGATTTTGCCAAGACAACATGCAGCAATCCACAATGCACACGCGCCCATCACAAGCAGCAGCAGGCAGCAGCACAGCGTGCGCATTGTACACTGCAGCAATGGCATGAAAGCGACCATCGCATCGCACGCAAGGCCCTCTGCGCACTCTGTGTCTTTCCATTGTCAGTGTCGGGATGGCTCAGCAGCATGTACAGCGCCTTTGCTCACGGCAAGTCTCTCGGAACAGGGAAGTTTGAGCTCGGCGCATGCACACCCACTCGCCACCACGCCTTGGCGGGGTCTACATGTGCCTGATTGAACGGGGTGCGCACTGCACAAAACGAAAAATATGTATACATACATGTGCCATGGACCACCACGTAAGACGGTGCCTCTCGTGCTGAACCCAGCTGGGGGCAAGCACTCTCTCTCTATGCAGTGCCGCGCACGACACATCCCTGGCGGCGATGTTCTGCTGTACCGTCAGGGGTGCGTCACGGCTCGCGTAAACCATACCACGCCGGCAAACACTCAGACACGCACGCGGTCAAAAAGGCACGCGCAACCTGCCGCTCAAGATCACAACTGGCAGCGGGCAGCGCTGAGCAGCCAAGGCACCGCCAGCGTGCACACACTCTCGGTACGCCGCCACTGTCCGGTGGGATGGGCGAGCAACAGGTGCTCAGCTGCAGGCGCCCTGAGGGACACAGCTGCAGCAGGTGGCCGCAGCCACCGCACGTATTTACACCGGCCCTCAGCAGCTCCTTGGGCTGACCTGCAATCTCCTCCCCCACGCCCCCTGTTTCCTAGCACGCTTTCCCCCCTACCCCCCTGTCTAGCCCTTGCGCCTGCCCCTCTCTCTTGCCTTGCTCGCGATGGTGACGCACCACGGGTGCACGCCGCAGCAGCGCCTCAAAACACTCCCATGCGCGCATGCCCCTGGTACGAGCGGTGTCCCTCGCCACCCGGCTGGTCCTCCTGGTGGCACCCAAATGCCACCGCCCCGCCTCCCCCTCCCCCCCCACCCCCCTGCTGCCTGCCCTGCTGCTGGCGCCTGACCGTCTCCACTCCCTCCGCCTCAGCCGCCTCCGCACACAGCTCCGGGGAGGCAGCGCGAGAGTGTTCCTCCAGCCCCCCCTCGTCTCCCTCGCCATCGTCCAGCTTGTCAACCGCAGAGTCAAGGCTGCGCTGGCGCGTGATGGACAGCGGCGCAGCAGACGACGGCAGCCCAACGGGGGACAGGGGGCCGCCGCCTGCATTCGCCCAGCAGCGCGCCAGGTCCAGGCTGTCGCCCGCCTCCGAGCCCTGCAGCAGCAGGCTGTAGGGCGTGCCCAGGCCGCCGTTGGACGACAGGCCGCTGTCCAGCCGGCCGCGCGGCGCCGTGATGCGCAGCTGGGAGATGTCGAGGGTGTCGCCGCCGCCTCCACCGCTGCCGCCTACGCTGCCGGCCGCCGCCTGTGACTGGCTGCCAAAGACGCCGCCGCCGCTCTCGCTGAAGCAGCCCAGCGACAGCGCGCCCGTGGAGGCCGGGCAGGAGTCGCTGTGCAGCGGCTCGTGCAGCAGCGCCGCAATGTCCAGACTGCTGTTCCCGCCAAAGCCGCTCGCGCCAGTGGCGTCGCTCCTGTCGCGCCACTGCAGCAGCGCCGCCGCAGCGGACACCTCGTCCTGAGGAGAGGGCGTCGCCGCAGCGCCGCTGCTGCCAGCGCCTGCTGCTGCGCTGTCCATAGCATCCTGCCGCTTCAGCCGCTTGCCAGGGGGGCCCTCTGACTCCGACTCCCCGCCCTCCCCCTCCCCCTCCTCCTCCCCCTTGTACGCCGCCTGTTCTTCGGAATGGTCCTCAGAATGCTCCTGGTCGCGTTCCGTTTCCTCGTGCACCTCCGCGAGCAGCGGCCGCACCTGCCCCAGTCTCGCCTTGGTGTAGCGCCGTGCCAGCTCCGCGCTCACCTCAGGGCCATTCACGCTCTTGCCACGGGCCTTGGTGGCGCCGCTGGCGGAGCCGCCAACGCTGCCGACAGAGGTGGCAGGGAAGGTGCTGTCGCCCGCGTCCTCCTGGTCCTCGCACTGGCTGCACACGCTGTCGTGGCTGGACAGCGTGCAGCTGGTGGTGACGGACGAGTGCGTGTCCACGTGCTGCATGCGCGCCCGCGTGCTGCGCAGCATGCGCCCGCCCATGACCACCGCGTCCTGCGGCGGCGGCACCTCCTCCAGCTCCGCCTTGGGCTGCGGCCTCGCCTCCACCTCCCATGGCAGCACCAGTGGCTCCTGCTGCTCCGCAGGTCCAACCGCCGCCGGCTGCCGCTTCACTCCCCCCGCTGACGCTCCTCTCTTGAGCTTGGAAGGGTGCGCTGCCAGCTTTGACCCCAGGGGCACGAGCATGAGCGAGCCGCCGCCGCGCGACCTGGGTCCTGACTTGCGGCGCTGCTGGTAGGAGCACTGGTCGCCGCGGTCGCGATTGACGCACTGCAGGCAGGGAAGGCCACCGCCGCACTTCCTTTTCTCGCGCACGCAGAACATGCTGAGACAGCGGCAGGGGCGACGAGGCAGGGCAGCGGGCATGGTTGGTTAGGCATGTGTAGGGTCATGTTGAAGCTGCTGAAGCATGTGTGTGTGGGGGGGGGGGGGGGGGGGGGG
>JAULBY010018899.1:0-19578 GCA_032358315.1 Ophiocytium majus
AGCCCCCGCCTGGCAGAAGCGCGCGTGCAGGGTGCCCCCTGGTTGCTGGCGACAGAGGCCGCAGCTGGCCAATAGCTTTGTACATCAGTCATAGGAACTTTCGTTACACATGAGCGCATATGCAGTTAGTACCTACCTGGTACTGAATTGCTCAACCAATCAACAGCACCAAACACACACCTTAACGTTGAACTTGGAGCTTCGAGTCGCTTATTATTGTCAGTTGTGAGGTGCCACACAGACACCTCAGGGCAACACCAGCAACAGGCAAAGAGCCAGAGCTAGCTGCTTCCCACAACACACAACGGTTACCAAAGCCGTGTATTCGAATGCAGGGGGCCTCCAGCCCTACACTGTCTCAAAGCCACAAAACACCGTTGCAGAGCATGACCCCAAACGGACCGGGTCAAGTTGAATTTGCTGTGAATGTTCGTGCTGAGCAGCACGCCTCAGCACACTGCATAGCAGTACGTACACTGCCTAAGTGCAAGCAAACCACAAGGAATATAGACATGTAACAGAAACATAGGGCATGTGGTGCATGTCCGACGTGAGTCACCATAGTTGTCAAAATCAATCAACTGATTAGTAATCAAAGTTTGCGCAGCACATGCGGTTTTTGCGCATCCATGTGCTGACCACCCGGCCACCCACTGGGGGTGGCACCAACTTCATTTCAGACTCGGCATTTCATCGGCATTTCAAGTGTTTATCATTCCTTTTCCAGGCAGTGTTCCTGGATCTGAGCAACACCCGCACACGGTCGGGGTTCGCGTTTTTCTTCCACAGCACAACAGTCACTGCACATCATGATCATGGCTGACACCTAAATATCACCCTCACCAAATTCAACGGCACGACATGCCCAAGCGGCCTGATCAACGCCACCGAGTCATCATGCACCGCTGCTTGCTGGAATCTGACATGGTGGACATTAAACGTCTGTTTTAGGTGCAGGGGGTGGTCATGTCATGTGTGGGAGACCTATGCCCATCCATCGAGCTCCATTACTAATATGATATATACTTGGACATCCATCACAGTGACTGTAGTCACTTCAAGTTGTCGACGTGATCACACACTTTCAAGTTGTTTGCAGATGTCAAACACCTGAATTGAAGTGTGAACTTCAAGTGTGCAGATGCAGGAACTTCAAGTATGAAAGTGGTGCGAAAATGTTATCATGGTTACCAAGCTGGCACCGCCAGGACGTGAGGCCACAATACCCTGGATCATGTTGAACAAAGCCACGCAGGCTGCCTGCCTGGAATTTGACGAGGTGGGTAGCGACGTAGTTTGCTTAAAAGGTATACCCCCCTTACCGGGGACTCCGCGCGCCACCAGCTGCAACTATAGTTAACGTCAGAGGATTTGAGAGGAGTTGAAGTTACCTACTAGTATGTCTTTCTTAAAGTGGGCCATCGCATATGACCACATACTACTACTAGTAGGGCACAAAAAAAAATAGTTGCTGAAGCTTTCTGGTATTTGCAAAGATTTTCTGTCAAGTACGAGCGAGAACGCAATGAGCAATATACTTATGGAACAACAGTTTTGTGACTGGCATCGTAAATGATTTAGCATATGCTTACTTGTAAATATACATATTGTTTTTTTTTTTCGGTGAGTCACACGGTCTGGCAGTAACCGTGCTGCAGGTGCTATGATTTGTGCGTACATCGTCCAACGTGTAGAAATTCAGGTACTGATAATAATTACCAGTATACTGAAGGAGTAGCATCAGCACATGTACTTCATGCTTCTGTAAATTTCAGAGATCTAGAAAAAGACTATTACTGCTACTAATAGTAGTGGTGGGGCTGTACACCGTTGGTCTAAGAGTAGCGTGTTGGCAACATGCTACAGTAGGCTTTCCTTAGAATAGTATCAAAACAGTGCTGAGCATTTAATTGTTGCTGTAGTAGTACTCTTAGACTACTAGTGCGGAAGTACAGTGTACATACCATTGTCACACCCCAATAGATACGACTTGCGAAATAGTATTACCAGTAGTGCCTGGTCCAGTACAGTGTAGCCTCAGACTGCATACCATCACATGCTGCTTTTCAAAACAGAATGTGTTGTACAGCTGACGATGCTGAGTGACTATTCTGAGTTCCAGAAACTTGCCGGCAGGCCTGGCGGCACAACTGCTACGCTGGGTTTGGCACATGTCGCACGCTGGAAGGTCTGCCGACAGATGATCAAACCAAAGATCACCTTTTCACGTTGCCCAAACTGAGTTTGAAAAGACACTGACAATGGCAGAAGTGTTGTAGTGCAAAGTTAAACTTGGCAATGCATGCAATGCATCACCGACACGGTGGCAGGCTGTAACAGGTACCATTTATTCTAGCAATACACAGTTGGCGTGACGGTGTGTCACTGTCAGCCCGATCGGTGAAATAGTTGTTAATGTATTGAGTTGCATGCAGCGTATTGCTGACCATGGCGAGCTGGCAAAATGACCGGGTGAGGCCGGATAGTGCCTAGACTGCAGGTGTCAGGTTGTGTTGCAGCAGCGACAAAAGCCATGTCTCAGACTGGATGCCATGCTTCTGCAAGCACCCCGGAAGGCCCCCCGGGCCGGGGCCAACATAGATAGCACGGTATCAACACACCCTTGTTGGCCTGACAACGCACTGCCAGCTGCGTCAGCTGCAAACGCGCCAACCTAGGAGGCGCAGCACCGGATGAGACGCCTGGCCCATAGAGTGACTGTGGCCGAATCTTGTACTGTACACAATGAATGCCAGCTCACAACTGCAATACCTAAAAGGTACCATGCGTGCAGTGCCACACCCTACCACAATGGTGTGCCGCTGCTCGTGCCAGTGTCTCCCACCTGGGTACATGGTGCGCGCAGCGAGCACCATGCGCACAGCGCATAGCGCCGCGCTGACGCTGTGCTACACCGCCAAGGCGCTCACACATATGGCCAAGTGCACAAGGGAAAAGTATACCAACTTTGAAAGCATGTGGCGCAGTGCAAACGCCTCGGCGACATGCACCTGCGGTAGTAGCCACTGACACCACTGCCTGAGCAACGGATATCCAGCTGCACTGGCAGCCTCCCGGGTTGCGTACACTGGCTGCTGGTGTGCTGGCCGGCAGCAGACTGACAACTTTGCGGGTTTGTGCCTAAGCTGCGGCACGCCTGCTCATGCTGCTGCACTTGCACAATCTGATTCAGTCGTCATCGGCAAAGTACTCGGATGGGCTCGTGAACGCGCGCCCAAACGCCTTGGCCTTCAGCCAGTCCACCAGCACACAGATGCGGTTTTTCATGGACACTTGCTTCACAACGTAGGTCGACCTGGCGCAAGCGGTGCACGGGATTGAGGCGCCAAGAGGTACAGCCATATTGTGAACTGCATGACTCACCAGTTGCAAAATGGTCCGAAGTGCAGATAAGAACACATTCAATTTGGTGGGTCAGCATTTGATGTACCGTAAGATGCTTTCAAATTGGTACTGCAAGTTCACCGGCAGACTGGCATGATACTATCACGGTGACGGCTGACTGCCAGGATCAGAGAGAGATCACAGCAGGCCAGTTATTGTACCCATGTAGTATTAACATGGGAATGCTGCACAACTGTTAATGACAACAAGTACGACTTGGCAACATTTATGCCAACAGCGTAAAAGACGATTATGACAACCAAAAGGCGTGAGAGACGGCTGGCCGTTTCCAGCATCAGTGCCGCACACAAATGCCCCAAGCATACAACTTGAAGTTGTACTTTCCCTTCGTGCACGCATGCCGGCGATGCTTGCTGTCAGGTGCGCACCAACATGACGCCAGGACGCCCTGCCACCGCACGTCAGCAGTGTACAACCAGTACCTGCGCCACCGCAAAACTGCTGCACACAGACTGCACGCAGACTGCAATGACTCATTGGGGCCCTGACTTGTACATATCGTCTGCCCAGTGACGCTCACCTCCACAAAAAGAAGCCCACCTTGCCGGACGCATCCAACAGCCGCGTCTTGTCACCACCCTCCACCTGCGCCAGCCCTGCGCCGGACCCAACATATGCGAGCACACCTGCCGCGCAAGAGCGAGGAGCGTGGCGCCGTTGCTCGAGCGCCACCGTCATTTCGAAGTGTGCGCACGTGGTTTTTTGTGTACTCACACAGCAGCAGTAAAACTTGCCAGACCTAAAGACTGCGGCAGCCGCATGCACAGTGCTAGCACCAAGACTCAGAGCGCCGCGCTCCTTGCGAAGTGCAGGGAGCGTGCCATCGTGGCCATTATCTGGTCAGAACTGTGATGAGCGCCACAAGCGCTCCAGTGTTACATGATCTGCCGGGAATTGCCTGCGGAAGTGCATTTACACATGATACACGGTATGAGTTACATGGAACACGCATCAGTTCACCCTCTCGCGATCACACGCTCCGTTCCTACAGTGGCGGACACAGCACCTGTACATCAGATCACATTTCAGCACGGACACACAGCTCATGCGCGCACTAGACACGGTGAGCCGTCCGCTGGATGAGATTCTCTTCATGTTTCTCACACTATCATAATATATATACGTATGCGTTGTGCTCAGCGGCAGCTCACCAAGGTTGATGAAGTGGAACGGGCGCGCTTCCAGGTCCCCGCGCAGCCGCACCCAGTCAGAGAGCGCCGCCGCCGGGTCTTTCGCGTCCGCCTCCCCGGGCGGCGCCACAACCTGGCTGGGCGCCAGCGGCGGGGCGTCGCCTGTGTGGAGCGCGTAGCCGCGGTTGAGTAGGCGCGCCACATACGCGCCCTCCTGCGCCGCCACCTGTCCCGTTGTGGGCAGCCGCTGCCCCTCCACCCTGAGGACGCGCGTGCGGCGCCACCGTGTGCGTGGACGGGCGGGCCAGCACTGCTGCGTAAGCGCGTGTTTTGCAGGTGCTGCAGGGCTTGTTGTGGTGTGTACGCCAGCGGTGGGTGGCACTTACTCCACAACAACCATTGGGCTGCACCAAGCGACACCACGCTCCCCGCAATGCCCCCCCTTAGGGGGCCTCTCACTACCTGTCCAGCAGTCGCCCCGAGCAGTGCCACCTGACATCAGCAGCACCCATCCGCTCCCACATACCGCCTCATTCCGAAGCAAATCGCCGGTTGGCAACTCTAAGAGGGACACCAAGAACAGGGGGCAGGTTACTGTGGGAAGCCACTCAACCCAGTGCATGCTTCAACATGCACCAAGTGACGTACCCTGACATCGCCTACAGCTGACACTGCAGAACAGTGTGTGCGGGGGTAACCCCACTGTGGCGTACCCCAACAAACCACCAAAGCTTCCGCCACGTGCACCCACCCCGGAACCAGACAGCGCAACGCGCCACCTGCCGCCCGCCGGTGCCCGCCGCACGCACCTGACAGCATCCCCAATGCCGAGCATGGACCCATCAGCCACGCCCTTGACTCGCATGAAGCGGTCGACCGTGAGCTGCCCGCGGGCCGCCCCCTCGGCGCCTTTCTGCCCGGGAATCGCCTCCACGAGCGCCGTCGTGAGGCGCCGCGGCTCCGTGCCGCCGGCCCAGAAGCAGAGGCCAAAGGGGATTTCGGAGCCGTCCTGGAGGACGGCGGCCGTCTTGCGGATCTCTTTGACGCGCGCGCCGAGCACGACGTCGACGCCCGCGTCGGCGAGCGCCTTGAGGCCGCGCTCCTGTGGGGTGAGGGCGGGGATGAGGGCGTGCCGCGTTATGGTTTGCTTTGCTGTCCGGTGGGCAAGTAGTTTTGGTGGGTGATGTGCACTCGCGGGCGTTAGAGAACCCAGGTAATGGATGTGCAGGCATATGGCCACGTGCGGCCACGTGTAGACATACTCATAGCAAGTACAGTAGTTGCCTCGGTCAGTTAGGTACTTTGATAACTCTTTTGGTGGGTCCGCAAGTAACTTGCGCCCCCCATCGTTTTGCAGTGACTTTGTCAGCTGTGGTAAACGCTAGGGTGTTTTACTTGTGAAATCATTTGGGTGACGCCCTACCCCCCTCGCCCCCCCGACTGTTGGGTCCACCACAATAAGTGACCCGCGTGACTACCACTGCACTACACGGTACAGCAAGCACCATGGGGGGGTACAATTGATGTGAACAGCATGCTGTCTGCGCCTTCACCAGCAAGCCCCAGCGAGGCCACAGCCATGCATGCCTGAGCCACACACGTACCATACTTGCACAGAGACATCTGCAACAATATTATTAAAGGAAAGTAGATGAGTGACAGGGCTACAGCAGCAGGTTTTGTGTGGGTTGAAGTTTGTGCCTGCCGCCTGCCAGCGTAGCTGCCCAAGAGTCTCCCGTCAGGCAAGGCATGCACGTGACGTCTGCTGCACTGACCGCGCGTGCCTACAGTCATGGGCGCCCCGCCGAAAAAGCACACACTTTCGGCACACAAAAACTGGGTACTTCAGCAGTGTATGCCCACACGCCATGCAGGCAGCACCACTGTACGCGTCCGCACAAAGCGGCAAAGTGTACACACGCAAGCGCAGATGAGCGTGGGAGACGCCCGCCGGCTGCCGTGTGTCCGCCCGCACGGCGCACACTCGCTTGCTGCGGCGGCTGCCATCAAAGGCGCTGCTGCTTGCACGAAGCATGAGTGGTGATGGGTCAATGATGGGTCACGGCGAAACACGCATTTGACACGTTATACAAATGCAGCGTATTTCTACGCCCACAAGCGTGATACACTGTGTATCTGCCGTGCAGATGCGTTCATTTGAGTACGTTTGTACGCCGTATTTACAGACATTGTACAGCGTATAATGCAAAGTCTAAATTAGATGCCCATGCCGGTCGGCGCGAGCGCTAAGGGCGTGGCGCACCTGGCAGGCAAGGCATGCACGTGACGCCTGCTTGCACTGACCGCACGTGCCTGATGCCATGGGCGCCCCGCCAAAAAACCACACACTTTCGGCACACAAAAACTGAGCACTTCAAGCAGCCATGCCGGTCGGCGCGAGCGCGCAGGGCGTGGCGCACCTGCAGCGCGGTCTCAAACATGGGCAGGATGGTCTGTGCGGCGGACACCACGCGCAGTGACGTGTACTGGAAGAGCGTCGGGAAGAGGCGCGGCACGTCGTTTTTTATGAGGTCGCTGAGCTCCCCCGAAAACTCAATGCCGGTGGGCCCTGCGTGCGGCACACAGGTTTGCACGGGGGGAGGGGGGGGGTCAGTCGCATGCAGCGGTTGTGTGACAGCGCACCCGCGGTCTGGGGCGCTTTGGCTGATTGCGGCGTGGCTTGTGCTGCAGGGCCAGAGGCCCGTCACAGACCGCATGATTGTTCATACTGGTCAGTACTGCTAGTATGCTGTATACTTCGAAGTACAACAGCATGTTCAGTGAGGGGCGCCACAGGTACTTCCGCAAACACGGTAGCCGTGCGAAAAAGTCGCACACTTCAGGTTAGAAGGAGTCTGTTCTCGCCAGCTCAGTGCCGCCGAGCAACAGGCAACGCGCAAGCTGTCTGACTCCACACGGGGGCCGCCACCTCCACCGAAACTGCACCGCACTCTAGGCTTGAGAGTAAACGGGCTTGCCGCGGGCGAGCGGATGCGCGACCAACAGAGCTGAGCGCTGCCAATGACAGCAGAGCCGCTTCCACCAAAGTTGCACAACAGTTTAAGCACGACACCGAATGGCGCTGTGACCGCGCGCACGAACGGGTGTGTGCGCGGCCGAGGGTAACTCACCGCTGCCAGAAACAACAAAGCCACTTCCACCGGAACTGCACCACAGTTCAAGCACGACATTGAGCAGGAGCTTGCCGTGCACACTCTAGGAGACTGCCCGCTGCCATTGACAACAGAGCACAGCAGCTTGCCGCACGCGACACCGAGCAAGCTTGCAGCGCACGAGCGGGCGCGTGACGGTGTGAGAGAACCTGCCCGCTGCCAATGACAACGAAAACGCTCCTGAACACAGCCTAAGCATGACAGCGAACACGCTTGCCCACGCAGGCGCAGACCGTACGCCCATAACACTATCTTACATATCAAGAAGATAGCGTTAATCCTTGATATTCATTTCAGCGTAGCCGTTCAGGAACTGACCACTGCCACGGTCGCACCGCAGGCACCTAATCTATAAATCACAAAGATACTTCGAGTACAAGTAGAAGTGCATGTAGCGTTAAGTCTTGCTATTCGTTCCAGCGTAGCCGCGCGGGCAACTGACCACTGCCAATGACGACAAAGCTCAGCAGCCGGCGGCGCGTGTCGTCGTCCATGCCCGGGAAGGACGCCTCGTCGAAGCGCCGCAGCAGCGCGCGCCGCAGCCGCTGCGCGTCGCTGACCTCTTTCAGCACGAAGCAATGCTCGCGCACGCCGGGGACGCCAAAGGTGCCCGTTTTCGACCCCACCGCGTACACCTGCGGGAGTATTGCCGTGTGGGCGGTGCGCGCAGGCGTGTCACAGGGGAAATGAGGCAAAGGCTGAGCACTTTAGGGAGCCCGATGGGCGGGCGCGTGCAGTGGTGCTCACTTCCTACGGCCGCAAGCGCACGCCGGGGACGCCAAAGGTGCCCGTTTTTGACCCCACCGCGTACACCTGCGAGGCGTTCCGTGGAGCGGGGCACAGGCGGAAGCGTTTCAACTTGCTGCGGTGGAGAGTGTTAAAATAACCTGAAAGGCTGCTAAGCCCAGATACTGCCGTGGCTGGGGCAAAATGCCAGGCGAAGCCTGTGGGGTGATTTGTCCACCTGGTGAAAAACACCAGACAGCCCCCACACCTACACGCGCCGTTCAGTGCCCTTGAGGGCTAGGGATGATTCAGAGTATACCTAACCAGAGTGCGGCATTTCAAAAATAGTATCTCTACTTTTGAGGTATTGGGCAGCGCTTGAGGCGCGGAAGGCCCTGTGCACGTGGCGTGCGCGACGGGAAAAACATGTTCAAACATGCTGTCCCCTGCTGCTGGCCGCCAAGATCACCGCCGCATACCCTGCGGAAGGTTTGTCGTGCGGGCAGAGGCGGGAGCGTGTCACAGGGGAGATGAGGCAAAGGCTGAGCAGTTTTTGGGAGCCCGGTGGGGGGGCGCATGCAGTGGTGCTCCCCTCCTACGGCAGCAAGAAGCGGTGGTGGTGCTGCCGCACGCGCGTGCACGCTGGGACAGCGAGGTGCGGGATCCCCTGCAGTGCGCGTCGCGTTGCTGCGGTGCCACGTGTTTCCATGCGCTGCTGTTGCTGCGGCTGCTGTGCTGCCTCAAGTGTCCGCGCGCCCTGGCTGGCTCTAGATGGCGCGCAGAGAGCTTCGGCGGTTCTGCCGCCAAACGTTGCAAACCACTTGGGGTTCGGCGGTTCCGGGGGCGAGAAAAATACCAAAAAATGATGTGGTTCAACTGGTGTTACTTCGAAGTATATACCGGTACTACAAACTGTATAGTTTTAGGGTTTTGCTGAGCTCACTCATGTCCTTGCTTGCACTGGCTGGTGGGCCCCAAACATCCGAAGTTGTGACATGAGTAGAGTAAGCAACAGCAAATCGCACTGGCAGCAGGACAGCTTGCACACTGTACACAGCCATAGCCCATGGCGCACCACAAGCTCCCCAGCCATTGGCACATACACACACACGCGCGCGCGCACACACACACGCACATTCCTCACTCAAGGCAGACACCAAATGTCAAAGTGCACTGCACACTGCTAGCATGTGTAGTGATGGGTCACGACGTACAACGTATGTTATATGCTACTACTACTAGTATACAAATTACGGCGTATTTCTACGCCCAAAGACGCGGTATACGGCGTATTTGCCGTACAAATACGTTGATCTGTATACGTTATACGGCGTTTTTACATACGTTATACGGCGTAAAACGTGAAAATTATACGCTGTGACCCATCACTACACATGTGGCATGCTCTCTCCTTGCTTCCCTGCAACGACTTTCTGCCCCCCCCCCCCCCCCCCCCAGACGCACACAAGACAACAAGCGGCTGTGGCGCACTGGCAGTCCAGGGGTGCAAGCCAGCCCACACGGGGGGGCGCGCCTGCTGCTGTGTCTGCCACGGCAGCGGCGGGCACCGTCATACCAAGACAAGACAATTGCCAACGTCGTCACAGGGGTGCTGCAGCACCTGCCGCTGATGCATCTCGTGTTGGTGCTGATACTACTCATGGCCATGGCCCAACCTCTGGCACGGCAGGGGTCGGTGATAGGGGAGGGGGCGGCAACGCGTGTTGCCAAACGCGTTGCCGCCCCCTCCCCTATCACCGACCCCTGCCGTGCCAGAGGTTGGGCCAGGGGCCATGCGTAGCATGAGCACCACCATGAAAGCCACCAGAGGCAGGTGCTGCAGCACCCATGGGACGACCCGCACCCGCATCTTGGCCATTGTCTTGACTTGTTATAAACGCGCCTGTCGCTGCTGCGGCACACACAGCAGGTGCACCCAACCTAATAACCCCAACCCTACCAAACCCTAACCCTAAGAGACTTACACTGTGACGACCCGCATCTTGGCCATGGTCTTGTCGTGCCACCGTGTTATTGAATTCATAAATGTTATTGAACTTGTGTGAACTTTTGAAGTGGCAGACACTTACTCAATACTGAGGTGAGGCATGTCGACTTGAGCCACGTGAGGCAGGGTACATGCTGCTGCGTGCCGAGCACACAAAGCCAACACCTTTGGGCGAAGGAAGGGACTGTGCATGTGGGCCACATCATGGTGGCTTTCATTCCTTTACAGTATTTCATAAGTAAGGGTTTGGGTAGGGGGGCGCGCTGGGCTCGCCGAGCAGCACTCGGCGGCGCGGCAAAGGGATGCAGTAGCGGAGCAAACGTGGCGGCGCCGGCGTACAAGCGCACCCCCCTCGGCGACACAGCATGTCAGCTAGCCAGCCTGCCACCACGCACTGCCAGGCCGAAACAGCACCGACGCCTATGGTGTAGGCCGCTGCACCCTGCTGCCAGCGGCAGGTGGCGAACTGCGCACACGCTGTCTCAGGCGCACCACTTATGCGTGCGCGCCATCGGTGGCAAGTGGCATGGCTGGTCTGCACTTGTTGCAAGGCTCCCTTGTCGCTTGCTGATCACGTGCGCATGTATGCCCTGTGCAAGTAAGCAGCCGCGCACACAACCACCCCCGTGCCACAAACAGCCACACCGGGCGCATGCCGCCACGCCAAAGTCAAGTGGCTGCGGGCACGAGCGGCGCTGGTGCGAAGCCGCCAAATGTGCACATGGAAACGCCGTGCAATGCATGCCGACGGCACGCGGAGCAGGCCGTCATTTTATGCCCTCTGCCGCGCACGCCACGCATGCCCCTGCCATGCCACACAAGAACACATTGTGACGGGCACCACCGTACATACCCCTCCGGGCAGCCACGGCTTACCGGTGTTGCCGCGCACACCCGCGCCAAACCAGCCGCGGCCAAGCATGCGCGATGCGTGTGGCATGCCACCCCTACTACGCCATACACTTAACACCACAAACACGCGGCCACGCCACACACGGCACAAGCTCCATGCCAGGCGGCATCTGACACGGCATGCCACGCCCATTGCACCATACACCTTGTCGCGAGCACGCGGCCACGCCGCACACGGTACCTGCTCCATGCCAGGCTGCATGCCACACCAACCACGCCATACAACATGCCGCAAGCCTGCGGCCACGCCGCACTCGGCACAAGCTCCGTGCCAAGCGGCATGCCACACGACACATGCCGCACCACACTACACCATGCACCGTGCCGCAAGCGCACGGCCCCGCTGCTCGCGGCACAGGCCGTGCGCGTGCGTGCGTCCACCGCCGCGCCGCAACGACTCACGTGACCTGCGGGTTGGCCTCGCGCACGCTCTCGGTGATGGAGGCGAAGTCGACGGTGCCCACCGAGCTGGCCGCCAGCATGGGCGTGAACACAAAGCAGTTTCGGGGGCTGCATTTGCGGGTGTGCAGGGCCGCCGGGCGTCCAGTGCCAGGGCGGGCGGGGGCGCACAGCAGGCAAACACCGTGTCAAAAGAAGTTAGTTATAGTGTGCTACAGTGCTGGGTAGTACCAGGACCCCTCTCGCGCCGCGTGCACCATTGTCTCTACCAGTGACAGCAACCAGTAAATCACAGCACACCAGATCACAAGTGCACTGTGAAGAACATCTTACCATGTACTACTACTGGTACTGCTAAGTAGTAGTAAACACACTTTTTATGTACTGACTGGTATAATTTTATGGTACCGTATACTTCAGTAAGTGCATTTAGGCTAACATGATGATGCTGAGCTCCCATGCTGGAGAGTGGTGCAAGGGCGAGCGTGGCCACAAACCATCATGCATGCCAGCACAACCACCCATGAAAAGCAGCAGCAAGAGGGTGCCACTGTAAGTTGTGGAGTACTGAAACGTCATTTCGTGCACTCGTGTGTGCTTCTTTGTTGCACCATGTGTTTAGCACTGCATGGCGCTGGTGCCCCCGCGCCCAGCTCGCGTCTGCGCGTCCAAATGCCTCACTAAAAGCTGCCCAAGGTGCTGTTGTTCCACGCGGTGTCACTTGCCAACAAGTCACCACGACCTCACACAAGTCTCTGCGAAGCACGACCCACGGCCAATGGCATCAGATTTCCCTGTACTTACAGAGCGGACATTCTACTCCTGGCAGGTCGAGCCCTAGCCTGCCGGCGGCTCAGGCCTGCCTGCTCATAGCACCTCTTGTTGTTGACTGTGCCAAGTTGTGAGTATGTCAATGTGGGACTGGGCATACACCATAGCTTTATGTTGGCGCGCTTGCACGCCCGCAAGTGCAAAAAGTAGAATTAGTTACAACATGGAACCGCGCTGACATGGAATATTTTAATCACATAGTCTTACTACAGTAGTACTTCAGTAAGACTTCAGTTATGGGCACTTGCGCAACCAACAGTGTTACCAACAAATATTTACTTGCAGCGTTGAAACCGCGCTGACTTCACAAATCAATTTGACCACGTAGTACTACTACACTAGAGTAGTACTACAATAGTAGTTCAGCAATTGACGAGCATGTCCTCCCACCCACCTGATGACAACGACATCGTACTTGTCGTGGTCGATAATCTTAGTCACAGCGTGCCCCCCCCCAGCCCACGCCCAGCACGAGAATGCGCGGCTTGGGCCCCTGCTCCTTCTTCAAGTCCCTCTTGATGTTGACCACATAGCCCTACTACAGTAGTACTACAGTAGCACTTCAGCAATCCACAAGCATGGCCGCCCACGCACCTGATGACAACGACATCAAACTTGTCGTGGTCGATAATCTTAGTCACAGCGTGCCCCCCCCAGCCCACGCCCAGCACGAGAATGCGCGGCTTGGGACCCTGCTCCTTCTTCAAGTCCCTCCTGATATTTAGGGCGTCCAGCGCCACCGGCTCCCAGTAGCGGCGAAAATGCGTGGCTGCATTTGCGGCGGGCGGGCGGGCGGGAAGTGAGGTGGCAGAAGTGCTCAGCACTAAGGAGCTGCCAGGGACAAACGTGGTGGGTGCCTCGGGTGCAGCCGGCACAGATGAGACAAGTGAAGTGGCAGAAGTGCTCAGCACTAAGGAGCTGCCAGGGACAACACGTGGTGGGCGCCTCGGTTGCAGCTGGTGTAGATGGAACTCGAAAGTATTGACACACATGACAATGTAAGAACTTGCGATCGCTGGCAACAATGGCGCGCCGACGTTTGCCAAAGGCGTGGGGGTGGCAGAGAACTTTCTGAGGACTTTCTCCAGCCAACCACTTGTGTACTGACGCAGCACAGTATGTGTGCCCATAGTTTACTCCCAAATACAAAGCACATATGTGAGTGGTGTAAGGGTCAATACACACAGGCAAGGCAGCCCACAGCTGTCACCGCTGCGGCATGCTCGTGTTCAGATTCAGGTGTCGCAAGCCAGTGCATGAGGACAACTGTGGTTCTGCTGAGGCTGGTGGCACTGGTGTATGTCAGCGGAAGACTGTGACTTTGCACTGGCGGTCACATTCAGTGCTGGAGAGCTGCTGAGCAGGTGCTGCTCAGCAGGTGTGCCGCAAACAGCAGCTGCCCAGCAGCAGGTTGCAGAACTTATTTACTCTATCCTGCTGAAGCTTGTCGTGCAGCTGGTTTCCAAGGCAAAGCCCGTCGTGCAAAGAACACTGACTGGCAGTGATGCTGCGGCTGAGCAAGCGCCCGTCTCTTGCTCAGCAGCACAGCAAACGCTGCTCAGCAGCAGCAGCAGCAGTGCTCAGCAGCAGCAGCAGCGCGGGCGTTCACCTACATGCCCCGAAGTATCACCATGCTGCGTGGTCAACTATGATAGTGCTGCTGCTAGGCAGACGCCACCGTCTTTTCATTTCAAAATCCATCCGCTGGCAGTTAGACATGCTCAGCAGCAGAGCGGATTTTTCAGCAGACATCGTTCTGGGTTGCTGCTCACTTGCGTCCTCCAGCGTGTCGAGGGCCCTGCCCGCCAGCGCCACCATGTCGGCCCGGTCCACCTCCAGCTTCAGCCACACGTCCCGCGCGTCAGGCACTTTCTTGGCATTCTGCTGCTTGAGCTCCACCAAAGGCTTGGGCAGCAGCTGAGTGATGGCCGAACCCTTCTCCGCCTCGGACTCCGCCGCTGCTCCTGCTGTCGCTGGCGCTTCTGCGGTGGCACCATTGGCTGCCGTCACCTCGGCATCAGCGGATGCCGTCTGCTGCTCCTTTGAGGTGGCCTCTGCCGGGGTAGGATCCGTGGGCGGTGTCTTCACGTGCAGCCTTACTTGGCTGGCACTGAGGGGCCGGGTCAGACCTGGGCGCACGAACCCGTCGCTCGCTCGGAAAAGCACCAGCAGCAGGGACACTAGCGCTGCCGATGGCAGCCGCCCAGCTCTCGTGCTGCCTCTAGGCCCCATGATGTGGTGTCGCTCTGTGAGCAAGACACGACAAGCCTTGTCAGCTCTCTCTGTTGTGAATTTCTTGGAACCCCTCAAACCAAGCCCGTGTTGAACTTGGAGTGCGACGCCAGACAACACAGCACCTGCGACGCCAGCACCAGCGACACCACCCCTTTCAACACGGAGGCGCTGGCGCCAAGAGTGACTGCAGCACAAGTCAGCACCGCAGCAGCAGCGGCAGCTACTGTGGTGGCAGCGCAGCTTGCATGGCCTCTGCACCTTCCCCCCCCCCGGCCTGCGGGGTGGCCCGTTACGTGCGGCTGTGACTGTGAGGCAGGGACTCCAGACGGCGGTATATCCTATGGCGGGCCGTGACTGTGTGCGGGGGCGCGCGCGGTGCGCAAGCGCGCAATGCAACGTTGCCGCGCTGCAAAAGCGGCGATAGGCGGACAGCCTATCGGCATCGATCCGTTGCAAGGCCAGAGCGTGACACAGGAAGAAACAGACAGGCCGTGTGTGCTGACACCTTGGAACGGGCCGCCTGACGAGGGGGACAGTGGCAGCTGTGCAGCAGGCAAGAGTGGCAGCAGCAGGTGATGGTTTCAGGAGCAGTAGCGTGTGAAAGGTGAAGCAAGAAAGCATTGACCATCATGATGCTGAGGTGCCCCTTTTTCCTTGTCTTCGCGAGCTGTTGCAGCCGAGTCTCTGGTGTCTGGCTGCGGAGCAATAAGGCACGATCCATCTATCGGATGGCCAGCGATGGACGAATTGTGGAGCCAACATTGTTATTTCAACATGTAAAACATCGCAGTAAAACACGTGTGCACTCACAT
This sequence comes from Ophiocytium majus, assembly GCA_032358315.1. NCBI lineage: Eukaryota > Xanthophyceae > Mischococcales > Ophiocytiaceae > Ophiocytium > Ophiocytium majus. The sequence goes on from JAULBY010018899.1 coordinate 15,653, forward strand.
ACACACTCGCTTGAGAGTCGCCGCACCACGCACGCAACGGCCGATCGCGCTTCTTCACAGTCAGTGCTTAGGAACACACTCCGCATGCAATATTTGCACTGCGCCTGTATCTGATACCCAAGCTCGGTTTTGGACTGCTCTGGTGCCACTGCCCTCTGCCCCGCCCAGGTGCCAGCTGGCAGATACTTGTTGAACAGCGCCGCAGGCCCACGGCCACCCCGTTGAACTGCCACGCCTCGCCGCCGCCGAGCACGCAAGCCGCGCGGTTCCCAGTCCCCAGCCCGCAGGCGCGCGGGGTCATTGACCAGGCGGTAGGATGTGCCGGCCGCCGCCGCGCGTCATGATCATCGAGCGTCTCCTTGCACCGCTGCGGCGGCTGCGGCGGCGGCTGCGCCAGCGGCGGGCAGGTCAGAGGCATACCAGAGGCGGCACAGCCAGTGCTGGGCCTTTTGGTGCGGCCGTGTATGTTGGCTTTGTTGGCGGGGCACTCTGACCTGCCAGGTGCGTACAGTTCCGTGTCTAGAACAGCAACGCAGGCAAGTGTTGCCACAAAGTGATGGTCAGAGGGAGATTGAGCAGCGTCGGTGGCGGTGACAGGTGGGGGGGCAACGTGTGCGTGCCCACGCTTTGCCTGCCTCAGCTGATCTTCCGTCAGGCCAATGGCAGCCCCGTTGCCGTCCTCTGCCCCTTGAGCACGAGCTCTCCGTCGGCTGACAGGTCAGCATGGTCCTGGCCGACCGCAACAGGTATCCATGGCCTCCGGCATGTCGGTTTCCCCCCTGAGGTACGGCAGCAGCTCCCTCCTTTCGCCGTTGGACACCCGCCTGACGTTGGCGTGGCGTCGGTGGCGGCATGCACGCGGTTTTCAAGTCGTTCACAGAGTTCATGAATTCACACCTCAAACTTGAACTTTGAGGATGAGGTTCCTGAAACGGTTTTTTAAAATTTCCTGAAGTACATTTTAAAAAGATAGTGTGCGTGCAGCACCCCCCCCCCCCCCCCCCCCTGGCAGCCTGGCAGGGTTCTGGCAGCAGCAGCAGCGATGGCGGACTCACCTGCACCTGCACCTACACGAGCCATGACGCGCGCAGGCAGGCCAGCGCAGTCTGGAACGTCCGTGCTGTTGGAGGTGTTTACCATCGCTGCTCATCACCGCCTGCTGCCCAAGGAGGGTTGGAGCCTCAACAAACAGCTGCGGTTGGTCCTGCCTCCTCTGCGCATATCTACCTCAGGACCTGGTCTGCAGCATCTTGGCAATCCCCACCATCGTTCACCTGGAGCTAAGAGGCACTTTCGCATGAACCACCGCCGCCAGCCCTTTGAAGCTGCCTGCCCGGCTGCAGTTCCTGCTGCTTGACGGCTTCGAGGGGCAGCCGGGCGCGGTGCCGACAGCCTTGCGGGAGCTGCATTTGTGGATCGGCGAGGGGGACGAGCTCGTAAGCGAAGGAGTTCCGTCTCCCGGGGAGCGAGACGAGGCTGCGTGCAAGGCGGCGGTGCGTACCATTCTCGCTGTCATGCCTGCGGACCTGCGGCAGCTGCGTACCGACCTACCTGTAGACGAAGTGCCTGGGCTGGTTCTGCCAGTACGGCTGGGCATTCTTATTCTGATAGCCCTTGTCATCGTCGTGGATCCTGCTTACGATGCCCAGAGTGTGGGTGCAGCGTTTCCCCTGCCGCCTGGCCTGTGGAGGTTGGAGCTGCAAGGTTTGCAGCTATCCCCGCAGCTGGTCCTGCCGGAGACTCTGCAGGAACTCTGGCTCCTCAACTGCAACAGCGTATCTGGCAGGAGCATCCTTCAGCTGGGCTGCGCCAGTTGGTGATGCTTACCGACGAAGTAGATGACGACAGGGAAGCATTTACCGTGGGGGCGCTGCCACCCGGTCTGCTGGAGCTGCGGCTCGACAATAACATGCGCACTCCGCCTCTCGAGCTGCTACCGGACACGCTGCAGGAGCTTCACCTGCGGGGCCAGGTGCGTGCGATTGGCCTGCTGCCGCCAGGGCTGCAGAAACTCACGCTCTGCTGCCTCGAACACTCGGTGGGGCAGCTACCATCACAGCTGGTGGAGCTGTGCGTAGTGTCGTACCCGCCTGTCCTGCCGCCCCTGCCGCCATCTTTGCGGCAACTGGAGTTTCGGAGCCTCAACGGCGCGATGCCACCCATCCCCGAAGGCCTGCTGTCGCTGCGGCTGTCCAAATGCTTCCAGCACCCCCTGCCGCCGCTGCCGCGCTCCCTGCGCCGCCTGCGAATCGAGGAGTGGGACTTTGGCAGCGACGTGCTGTTGCCGGACGGGCTGGAGGAGCTGCAACTGGCGGCGGACCAGGCGCAGCTGGCAGCGGACTGCTGCATGCCTGTGCTGCCCGCCAGCCTCCTGGAGCTGACGTGTTTGATATGCACGGCCGAGCATGCTGAAGCCGAGCATGCTGATGCTGAGCATGCTGATGCCGAGCATGCTGATCCTCAGCAGCTGCGCCTGGACGCGCTGCCTGCGCGCCTGAGGTGGCTGGCGCTGGACGGCGTGCAGCTGCGCTGCGCTGTGCCGGCGCCCGTGCGCACACTGCGCACGGGGTGCCACTTCGAGGCCGCCCTCACGTTTCGCGGCGCGCAGCCGCCTGCGTGCTTTCATGTCGGCATGACATCCCTCGCCCTGCCCGACTAACATGAGCTCTGAGATTGTGTTGGCGTGCCAGAGTTACATGTGTGGTACATGCCACCAGGGTGTGTGACAGTGCGAGGTAGAGGCTCCAGACGGCGGTCTATCATACAGGCGGGCGGGCCCGCCGCCTTGGGTGCTCCGCACGCCTCTCGATCTGATAGCCGGCTCCCATCAGTGGGTGTGTGGTAGTACATGATTGATGCGTTTATTTGTGCTTGGGCCGGTGCACCTCCTGGCTGGCAGCTGTCCCAGCCAACAGGTCATCATTTAGCAGCCGGGTACCACAGCACTTGGTGCCGACACCGCCACGTGACCCATCTCATGGGGACACATTCTTTTCTCGAAATTTCACATTTTTGTGCTCAAAAAAGGTTTTACTTCGCGCGCTGGGCCAAGTGGCTGTGTCCTGCTGGTGTGTGCTGTGTGCCTTGTATGTCTGAGTGCATGCGTTTGTGTGTGGCGACTTGTGGCATCCGCTCGTTACTATGGTCTGTGTGATGGCGCCTGCACAGTGTACCAGCATGTGCAGCGACCGCAGAAATGCTTTACAACACCGCTGCGTTGGACGCTGTGTGCTCGGTTGCATTGCGCGCACTGTTGATGTTTACCACAGCGCAGGCAGTGACTGTCTTGCGCCCGTGCGTTTTCAGCATATCATGCCACCTGCTCCATCTGGGGACTGACAAGGTTTGCAGAAAAATGGCATCATAGCTCCTGCACTGGTACGTATATACGTACCAGTGCATGCTACCAGTGCATGCTACCAGCTCATACTTGGGGTTCTTACTTGGGGTGCATGCTACCAGGTCATGTTACCAGCTGATACTTGGGGGTCATACTTGGGGGTCATACTTGGGGGTCATATAAAGGGGTCATGCTTGGGTCTCTCACTTGAGGGTCCAACTTTGGGGATGTACTTACGGCGTGTATTGTCCTGAAGTACATTAAACTTGGACAAGGGCCCAAGACCCCAAAAAGTGCAAGCGAGAACAAACGGAAAGGCCAGCACCGCGGCTCAGGCGCAGCAAGTGAGCAGCGCCGACAGCGGCCGCACGTGGCGGCCCGCCAGCACGCACCCAAGCACGTAGGCAAGCACGCGCTCCGCGACCGTGCGCGCGAGCACAGTGCTCAACCGAACTACCATGGCCGCGGCCAAAATGCCGCTGCGACGCGTCACGACCGCCTCCGGCCCGCCCTGACAAGCAGCCGCGTGCAGCACCAGCTGGCCCAAGAACCGGCGTGCCCGGGCACCGAGGCGGCCATGCGTCTC
>JAULBY010018910.1:0-19575 GCA_032358315.1 Ophiocytium majus
GAGCGCGGCGGCGTGCTGGGCGCCATGGAAACCGGCTACCAGCGCGGCCGCATCCAGGACGAGTCCATGCACTACGAAATGCTCAAGCACACCGGCGAGCTGCCCATCATCGGCGTCAACACCTTCCGCAACCCGCACGGCGACGCGGTGCAGGACAAACTCGAACTGGCCCGCTCCACCGAAGAAGAAAAACAAAACCAGCTCAAGCGCCTGGACGACTTCCACCGCCGCCACGCCGCCGAATCACCGGCCATGCTCAAGCGCCTGCAGCAGGCCGTGATCGAGAACCTCAACGTCTTCGAGGTGCTGATGGAGGCCGTGCGCGTCTGCTCGCTGGGGCAGATCACGAATGCGCTGTTCGAAGTGGGTGGGCAGTACCGGCGGAATATGTAAATCGCCGGGCTGCTATGACCCCACTGATCAATGGCAAATTATTTGAGCTATTGACGAATCCTGCCAGCACTGGTGACGATGGATAACTCGACGAAGCTGGAGCCGGAGTGCTGTCCAGATTTAAAGCTGATCAAGTAACCACCGAGGTCAAAATTACTCATGCCGTCCAAGGCGAGAACGGTCCCCTCGCGGCTGGGCCTGCTGCCTTGGCGGCGTATCGCTTCAGAAATGACGCGAGCGGCAATATAGCCCTCCATCATGGCGTAGCTCACAGGCACTTCCAGGTTGGGTGTCTTGGCAGCGGTCTCAGTAAATTCCTTGACGAGCGGACTGGAGACCTTGTACGGACTTGGCGTCACTTGGGCGATAGCCACACCTTGCATCTGCTCCGGAGACAACCGTTTCGAGAGTTGCTCGATGTCGGCGCCCGAATGCGCAAGCAGTTGAGCCGCGCCACCTGCGATACGGTACTTCTCAATGAAGCCAGCCGCAGCAGACCCGCTGGAAACCATGATGATCGCTTGCGGCTGCATGTTCATGAACGTGTCCACGGCGTCAGTGACGCTGACCGTGTTAGCGACATAGGAGGCGCGTCCCTCGATAGTCGCTCCCGCTTTTCTGGCCGCATCCTCGGCCGCGGCAATTACCGAAGTCGAGCCCGGCCCAGCCTCATGGAAAAGCCCCAGGCGCTTAATCCCGATGGTGGCCAGATGCTCGATGAGTTTGGAAATCTCCTCGCGCAGGCCTGCCCGCACGCTATACAGGTAGGGAGCGCCCGGCTGAATCTCCGAAGTACGGTAGCCCACCAGAGCGATCTTTTCTTTTGCCAAAATTCCCGCAGACACCAAGTCTGCAACATTCTTGCCGCCAAAGTAGCCGGCCAGGACCTGCGGCTTATCTTCAGCAATCATCTGCTTGGTCAAAGTGACCGTGTCGTCGGGCCTCCCGCCATCATCCTTGCGCAAGAGTGTGAACTTATGACCGTTGACGCCGCCGGCCTTGTTCACGGCGTTGAAATGCAATTGCATGCCGGCGGCGTAAGCGCGGCCCTGACCGGCCTCCGGCCCTGACATGGGGCCGACCTGGCCCACTATGATCTCTGCGGCGAGTACCGGACCGGCTCCCATCACAAAACCACCCACAGTCAGTGCCATCAGGATTTCGGCGAAAGCTGACGACAAGCAACGGTTGCGCATGGTGAGACTTTCCTTTTTGTGCGGCGGCCACCACCAGGTCCACCATCAGGTTCGGGCCTGCCTGAGCAGGGGCTGAATTCAATTGGGGGTCAAGGAGAGCTTCGCGACCCGTCTCGTGGACGGCGGAAACGCACGCCGTCATCGACCTGCGCTTCGAACTGCAGCAGCGCCAGCAGTTGGCGAACCTTGATGCCTTGCGGTCGCGCCAGCTTGTCGCGAAGCGGTGCGGCGCGCTCTTCCGGAAGAATGCCCGTGGTGCATTGTTCGAATTTGATTTGCCGCTCCAACGGCGAAAACGGATTCAGGAATGAACCTTTGGCGTGGTGAACCACACGCTCCAGGTGCCGTCCGTCCTTCAAGGTTACGACTGTGGTGTGGGGGAGCAGCCGCGTTGCGGTTTCTACGCGCGTCGAGTCCAGGTGCATTGCGACGCGTGGCATGATGCGCCGGGTCACGTCGTCCTGCACCGCTTGCGGCGTGAAGTCGGCCAACGTGACCGTGCCGTAACGGAGCATCGTTGCCACCGCGTAGGGCATGGAGAACATGGCCTCGCGAGGATCCCGCGGCTCCGGGTATTTGAGGTTCACCAGGTTGACGCGCCCGACCCATGTTTCGACACGCTCCACGTCCTCCATGCCGAATCGGTGTTCCGTGGCCAGGGCTTGCAACGCGTCCAGGCAGCGGTGTGTGGACGCACAGTTGGGATACAGCTTGAACGCCAGGCCGTGGCTGTCGATCGCCAGCGGGCCGTCGTTGACCGCAGCCACGGACTGCCAGTTGGCAGCCGAGTCCCCGGCGTAGAGTGCGCCAAACCCATGCGGGCCTTCCAGGGCTTTATCACTGCCGGTGACGCCCGATGCTGCAAGCGATGCGGCCAGCACACCGCCTTGGGCCGCCAATCCGGCATGCACGGGTTTCGTGTCGGTGCCGAACTGGACCTTGGGCCCAGCTGCCATGGAAACAGCCAGGCTGAGGGCATGTGTCATCCTGCCGGCGTCCAGCCCAAGCAGCCTGGCGCAAGCGGCTGCGGCAGCAATGACACCAATGGTTTGGGTGCCATGCCAGCCTTTTTCGGCATGGGACCGCTCCATCGCCATCCCGACGCGGGCCATCACCTCGCTCCCGACGATCAGCGCGTCCAGCACGGCGTCCAGCGTGGTGTCGATCTCGTGGGCTTGTGCCAGAAGGGCCGGGATCACAGCGCAGCCAAAATGACCGCCGGCGACCAAAAACATCTCATCCAGCTCCCGCGCATGGGCGGCCGTGCCGTTGGCCAGCGCGCTGAAGGCGGCACAAGTCCCGGTGCTGCTGCCCACTACCGGGACCGGCCCCACGGCGCGCAATCCCGCACGTACCGAGGCGCAAACCGGATCCCCAGCACCTGCCACCATGGCGACGATGGTGTCCTCCAGGGAGTGCTCCGCCGTGCGCAGGGTCGATTCACCCCATTGATTGGGGACCGTGGCAGCCCAGTGCGCGAGAACCTGGGTAGCGGGGACGGGGGGACTGAACATGCTTGTCCTTGGGGTCTGTTTTGGTGTGTGGTTGCGCCTGTCAGCGCAACCGGGTGTGGAGCGAATGGCAGACACGCAGCAGCAGGTCTACGCGAGAAGGCAAGGCAAGCTCAGTCGAGCTTCACTCCGGCGTTGCGGATCACGTCACCCCATTTTTTGGCCTCGCTGTCGATATGCGTCTTGAAAAACTCGGGCGTTCCCCCAAGCGCGACCTGCCCCACTTGCGCGAATTCGGCTTTGGTCGCAGGCGCCTGCAGCCAGTTGTTGATCTCGCGGTTCAGGCGCAGGATCACCGGCCGAGGCGTGCCCGTCGGTGCCACAATGCCGCCCCAGGCCACCACCTCGAAGCCTGCAATGCCCGCCTCCTCCATGGTCGGCACGTCGGGCAACAGCGCCGAGCGACGTTTACTGGTAACCGCGAGCGGACGCACCTTGCCCGACTGGATCGCGCCCACCATGGACGGCAGGTTGTCGAACATGAAGTCGATTTGCCCGCCGATCAGGTCGGTCTGCGCCTGCGGGGCCCCGCGGTAGGGAATGTGGCTGAAGCTGATGCCGGCTTTTTCCTTGAGGATTTCGCCGCTGAGGTGGCTGGTGGTACCGTTCCCGCCGGAACCCATGGTCAGACTGCCCGGGTGGCTCTTGGCATAGACGACCAGTTCGCGCACCGAGGTTGCGGGCAAGCCATGGCGGACCACCAGCACATTGGGCACCTGCGAGAGCACGGCCACCGGCGCCAGGTCTTTATCGGGGTTGTAGGGCATCTTGGAAATCAGGCTGCGGTTGATGGCCATGGTCACGATATTGCCGAAGCCCAGCGTATAGCCGTCGGGTTTGGCGGTGGCCACCGCCTGCATGGCAATGGTGCCTGCCGCGCCGGGGCGGTTCTCGACGATCACCGCTTGTTTGAGCTTGTCCTGAAGGTAGTAGGCCAGTTTGCGGCTGGTCTGGTCGGGCGTGCCGCCGGCGGCCGAGGGCACGATCAGCTTGATGGGCTGGGCGGCGGGCCAGTCTGCCGCCAGGGCGGTGCCAGCCAGCGCGGCCGCCGCCAACAGCAGCACAAGGCGTGTTTGAAATTTCAGCATCGGTGACTCCAACGTTTTGTTCTTGATGGGCTGCCCACTCGGGCGCCCTGAATATCAGGCATGAGCGCCGGACTGTCCAACGGAATAAGCGCATACCCCCTTGCATTTATTTCATGCCCGCGCAGCCTTTTTCATTGCGGGAGAACGGATGCCGTGTCAATAATGGCCGTAACCGCCATGAAATATCCGACGCAGCGCCACCTGCCCTCCATCGTCAACCTCAACACCTTCGAGGTGATTGCACGGCGCCTGAGCATCACTGCCGCAGCCGATGAACTGGGCCTGACGCAAAGCGCGGTGAGCCGCCAGCTGTCGGACCTGGAGGGCTTCGTCGGCGTAGCACTGTGCCGGCGCACAACCAGCGGGATGGAGCTGACGGTTGACGGTGCCAGCTACCTGCGGCGGGTGCGCACCCTGCTGGACGAGCTGGAGTCGGCGACCATCGCCGCGTCCATGGGCTCCATGCCAGGCAAGATACTGCGGCTGTCTGTGCCCACCACCTTTGGCACGCTGTGGGCCATGCCACGGCTGTGCGCCTTCGCCATCGCGCACCGGCAAATCCAGCTGGACGTGGCCACGCATACCGGGCCCATCAGCATGCGCGACTCGGGGCTGGACGCGGCCATCGTCTACTGCGAAGGGCCGGAGCCCGGCTGCGTGGCCGACCTGCTACACCCCCTGCACTCCTTTCCTCTTGCGGCGCCCACGCTAAGCCGGCTGGCGGCGCCGCTGACGGGCACACAAATGGCAGCGCTGCCTTTGCTGCACCAGAGCATGGTGCCCAACTCATGGCCGGCCTACCTGCGGCAGCTGGGCGCGTCTGTAGAAGTCCCGATGCCGGGTGCCCACTACGGTCTGCTGTCGCTTGCATTGATGGCAGCGGAGGCCGGTCTGGGCGTCGCATTGGCGCCGGACTATGTGAGCGCATCGGCGCTGCAGACCGGGCGCCTGGTCAAGCTGAATGACAAGCCCTTTATTTCGCCGCGCAGTTACTTTCTGGTGACGACGAACGAGCGCGCCAAGGCGCCCGTGATCCAATCGCTGCGCCAGTGGTTGACGGGCCAGTCGCCGCCTGGCCTTTGAGGCTTCGGCGGCGGCCGCACAGATTCGGGCAGCCTGACGGGGCTCGAAAGCGCTGTTCGAAGTGGGTGGGCAGTACCGGCGGAATATGTAGGCCCGGCGGGGAGCGTGCTACCTAGCCCATAGTGAAGCGCAGCATCAGTATCGGATTTTCGCGACTGATCGAAGGTGCTCAGGCGTGGTGGTCGGGAGACCAAAGAACTCGAGATAGGCCGGGATCTGCTCGAACAGCATGTCGGTTCCGAATTGAACCTGGCATCCGCGCGCGATCGCTGCCTTCAGGAAGGCCGTGGTCCGCCAGATGGTGCTGCACGCTGCGTGGATGATCGACCAAGGCCTCGATGCCCGCGACTGGATCTCGATGGTCAAGGTCCAGGCAGCGGAGACACTGGGCCGCGTCACCGACAGGGCGGTACAGGTATTCGGCGGCATGGGCTTCTGCAAAGCGCTGCCGATTGAGCGCTATTACCGCGATGCGCGGGTGTACAGGATCTTTGACAGCACCTCCGAGATTCATCGCACTGTGATTGCACGCAGCCTCATGAAGCGCGGTGCGGCGTTGTTCGACACAGACGCCTGATCTGGGTAGTTTCCCGCCCCAAGTTGACCGGCGCCAGCCTGGGAAACTCGTGGAAGCGGCATGCTGTACGCTACACAGCCAAATCCGTATACCTCAACAAATGATTCACGCCTCCGCCGACATCCTTGCCTTGCTCAAACGCGTCTATGCAAACGGCAACAGCTACTTCGACGAGCAGAAAAACTACTGCCATCGCATTCCTGACACCTTCACGGCGGCCGAGCGCCAGGCACTGGCCGATACCGGCTTGTTGCCGAACACCTTTGTCTCGATGCCGCATGACGAGGCCATCGCCCGGCTGCAATCGGCTGCGGCTGCCGTCGACCTGCGGCGCGCGGCGGACGCATTTGTGGCGTCGTTCGGCTCGGCCGGCTTGCACTGGCTGACCGTGCTGCCGGCCACAGCGCTCGGCCTGGCCATGCCGGCGCATGCCGCGCTGCCGATGTCGAGCAACGCTACAGGCGCCACATGCCGCATCTGCTTTCACAACGGCGACAGCGAGGACCGGACGATGCAGTCCTATTTCCGGCAACTGCAAGGCGCGGGCTGGGGCGCTAGCGAAGGGCCGATAGCCGGCGCGCTGGCGCTTGAAGACTCGCCTGGCGGCGATGCGGCGGCCTGGCCGCAGCCCACCGACCGCGACGTCTGGGTTTTTCACCAGGTATTGGACCTGCTGCGCAGCTTGCCGCCCGATACGCGCTACAGCAAGGCCCGCAGCGCGCTCAAGGACGCGAAGCTACTGGGCAACAACAACCCGTACCGCTGTGAAACGCTGCTCGAGGCGCTGGCCTTCATCGGCGTGATGGAGACAGCCAAACAGCCCGGCATGTTCACACAGTTTACGAGCGCCGTTGAGCGTGACCAAAGGCCCAATACCCGGGTCGAAGTACCCGGACCGCTGGCCTGGTGGAGCAGCAGCGACGGCTTGAACGAAGCCCTGGTCACGCGGCTTTTCGGCCATCTGTCCCGCCCGGCAAGCGAACCGGCAGCGCTGAAAGCCGTGAAGGTGGCCCGCCCCAAAGCAGCGACCCCGCCCGCCCGGCCCAAAGCGGTCAGCGGGCCGGTCGCTGCGGGTGATGTGTACGCAGTGCGCTACCGGGAAGACCTGTGGGGCGCGGCGTACTGCCACGAGGTAAGCACCGACACGCGAGGTATCACGCGTGGACGGATGGAATATCTCGACATCCTGTCGCCGACGCCACCCACGGCAGAGCAGGTGCAGCGCCTGAACTTTCGCGACAGAGAAGATGGCAAGCGCTGGCAGGGGTGGTTTGCCGGGCTGGACAAAACGAGCGGCGTGAAGCGCATCGCCGCACAGGCAGCAGCACCGGCCCACAGCCAGCCCATGCCCGACCGCATCGCGTTCGGAGCAGCCAAAGAGCTCACACACCTGGCGAGCTGGAATTTCCCCGGGTTGTAGGAAGAAAGAGGGTTGGCTAAACGGTCCCCCGGAGCCAATCAGTCGTCAAACCCCTCATCCCGGGCGACTTGAATCATCCTCTCCATTTCATGAAGATCAGAAATCATGGCTGATGCCAATTCAGCCGCGGAGACGGCCTTCTCCAGGTTTTTAAAATGGATGTAGCAGGTATCACCTTCGGAATCAAATTCGGGGTCGTCACCCTCAACATCAAAACCATTTTTGAACAGCAGTGATTTAACCAATCCCTCTATCCCATAGCCATTCAAGTAGTAATCACCTATGTATTGATCCCCCATGCTTTGCCCCTGGCCATGCTTTTCATGAAGCCATTTCCAGGCGCTAAAGGACAAGCGGACATCCCGATACTCGGTGTCGAGGGCATTTACCAGCACAAAGGGTGCAAAGGTATGTTCGTCAACACCTTCATCATTGAATTTTGGGGATTTCATAAATTTCTTTCTAAATCATCAACCTTGAGGACGCGCAGTGAAATTCGCATAGGCTAATTCACGAGACCGAACGCCATTTGCTCGCGCATCTGCGTTCGCTTCACCGGCTACTCCAACCCTCTGGAAACCAGAAACCGGATGCCTTGCATGTTCTCTTGCTGTGCACCACATCCGACAACGTGATCCCAACAGGCCTGAGATCGCCGTAGGCCAGGTAGCTCCCATCGCCTATCGACAGAACGGGATGACCCAACGTGAGGGACAAGCCGCGAATCACGAAGATGCCAATTCCAAGGAAAGCAAGAGCCACCAGCCAGAGCCGACGAAGTGCGGACCCGGCCACAACAACCCGACCCAGGAGTCGAACCAAAGGATATGCCGCGGCACTTATCAACAAAAGATTGAGTGCAAGCACATGCGGCATGAAAAGAAATTCCAGAGACGATGCCTGGCTGGCCACCGCGTACGGAAAAGGAAAACCCGCAGCCGGATCGGCTGGGCCATCGGATGGTTGCAGGCAGTACGGGTAGGACCACTCAATCGTGACAAGAAAGTCAAACCACGCGGCCAGAATCAATGCTGCCACCAGACTTAGGTATTTCCCGCGAAGATTCTCTCTTATTGTTATATCCGGCTCTGATGACATCTCATACCTTTGGTTTTGTCGAGGGCTGTCGCGCCGAACGGCCACTTGCCCCTCGCCACATTCGATTGTCTTCCACGACAAATGAGCCGAAGAGGCCATTGCACTCCGAGCCATCCGGAGCAAGCACAGAGGTGTCCTTTCCCAGGGTTGCAACAGCATGGTGAAGCGCCGAGATCGGGTTTCGCGCCGGATCGAGTGATAGCTCGCTCATAACAGCATCTCGATGCACCTGAATGTTTGAATCGCCACCTGGAAACTCTCTTTCAAGGTAAGGTGCAACCCGCTCCATCTCATCGAGTTGGCCGCCCCCAGAGAATTTCAACAGATCAACCCAATTGGGATAAGCAATGACCAGCTGCAAGAACTCCGCCAGCGAGGCCGCCACGATTCCAGCCTTTCCCTCAGATGTGACGTAGAGAATCGAATCGCTGGCGGCACCTTGCAGAAACACGCCACCCGCGCCTTCGGTGGCGAAAGGCAAAAAGGATTCCGGCGCCTTGACGGTAAACCATACCGACTCGCCAGGCGGACGAGCGAAGTCAATATCGAACGCGGCCGCCAGGGTCTGCGCGAGGCGCTGATTCTTTGCGATGTCATGCGCGGTGATTTTCATAAGGTTTAGCTCTTTCTGTGCGATGAAACGTCGAGACCCCCCATACGTCGACGACCTCCTATCCCTCGTAGTAGTGCAAAGCCGCCAGTCTTGGTATCTCGTCTCCCGCCTCCCAAAACTCGGGATCCAGCTTGCCGCCAATTTCGTGCTGTTCTTCCTTGGTCAGGAGATTCCAGATATCGTCATACGACTTGAGGTCGGTGTGCCCTTTGGGTCTTTCCAGTATTTCTCGCTGGCGTGCCACGATGGCATAGGTGGCATCGGCCCCGATGGCCTGTAGTGCCGACAAGGCGATACGACAGTTCTCCTCGCCCCAGTTGCAGAAGAACTGCATAAACCCCCCGTTGTATCCATCCGCTTCAAGCCGCCACAAGGCAACGATCTCTTGCGAGCGAGGTGGAAGCTCATCCAGCTTGAAGCCTTTTTCCTTTGCCTCGTCGTTGGCCTGCTTGCACAGCTCCTCCCAAAGCAGCCAACGCGCGTCAAGCATTACCTTCTCGCCGAGGTGGGGCCAAGACACCAGACCCTCCTCCAGCAATTTCCATTCGAGCCTCTGCTTGGCACTTGCCTGTAGCAGGTCCGGGTTGCGCGAAAGCTTCTCGTGAAGAATCAGACCGTCGCCCAGCGTTACGGTGACATGAGTCTCGGTGAATCCAATGCTGCTGACGGATAGTGTTCTCATCGTGGGTCTTCCAGGTGTCTGACTTTGAACCTTGGCAGCGACTCTGTCATGTTTTGCTTGTACCTAGCACCCAGGACTGAAACTCCTCCAGCGTGCTGCCTATGACCGTCACTTCCTCAAACTCCGGCTCCGAACCGCAGACATAGCACCCCCTGTTCGAACCGGAAAAGCAATAGGCCGCGTACGCGTAGTGCCCATCGACGCGCATGAAAACGGGAAGGTGTGCCGTCCAAAATTCCTTGATTCTGGATACCCAGGCCACATCGCCTTCGGCCGCGGCGAGGGACATCTGCTCGAACTCATTCCAGGCGAACCCGTCAACACCACTGAGCTTGTAGTCGCGCGCTGAGATGAACCACGCCGTCTCTTGCTCATTGCAAAGGAGTGCAAACGATTGAATGAACTGCAGCAGATCGCCGGGTGGAGTTGGATACCGAGCCGGCAACTGCCAGGCTTCACCATGGCTTGGGGCCGTGAACTTCCACCCGCGTTCCTGAAGCGTTTGAATGAATGGAGTTGCCATGTTCATCCCCAAAAAACTTATGCTCGATATGAGCGGCGTACCCGCTCGATGCAGAGAGAGGGCATTGCGAGCACCTACAAGTATTTGCCAAAGTACTTCGTGACGAGGCTTTCATTGACCCCGTCCCTTCCTGTCCAGAAGCGCACGGGGTAAGCCCATTCACGCTTGTTGAACTCCGGCGGCTGCCTGGAGTTGGCATCGTCGGAGGTGACAAACCCGTCTGAATAATGGTCTTGGTCCCGAGGGCAGAGGATGCCGGCGTAGCCGAAAGTCTCCAGGAGTTTCATGCGTTCAAGCTTGTTGCCGGGTAGCTTGCCCTGCAAACTCTTGATCAAGTCTGATAGCTGGGCGTCTGGCGGAAGCGACCTGAGTGAAGCAAAGATCTCACGCAGCATCTGTAGATCCTTGGGGCCCGGTTTGTCAACATGTCGACGCTCGAAGCCGGACAAGTCGTAGGCCGAATACTGAATGCTGGTGTGATGCGTTTGAAACGGATAGTTCAGCACACGCTCCTCGGTCTCCACTCGCTTGGTCTCCTGGCTCAGGCCGCAGTAAAAGCAGCCAAGCTTGGAGAACTGCTCAGAACTTCTGAATTCATGGGCAACAAAGTTTTGAAGCACGACGTAGCTCCCGAATGCAGAGCGCGCCGGCAGATTACGCGTTGACAGGCTGCCAACGAAGGCCTGCGCAATCGCATCCGGGTCTGTGTTCGCGACTGCCTGCGCTGCCTGCGTGACTAATTCGAGGTGTGTGGGCATGAGGATAAGTTTGACCTAACGAGGCTTTGGAAGAACTCGGGGCCCATGAATTGGACGGGATTCACGCTCCGTTCACCAGAGACACCCCGTCCACCGGCTTGAGCATCCATGTCGCAAGGTCCGCTCCCAAGCCCTGAATCACTGCATCCATGGCGCTGCACTCGGTGGTGTCCGCCTTGATATTGGAATGCTGAATGTGCATCTGGCGCAGGCCTTTGAAGTGCACAGCCGGCAGCCCCGGGCGTTCGAGCGCAGCATGGATGAGCACGATCGTGGGGCCGCCGGCGCTGACGGTCACGATGTCCATGATTTCGATCTTCAGCAAAGGGGCCGCCGCCTTGCCGGCACCCAGCGCGGGGAGCACAACTTCATGCCGTGCTTTCAACCGGTCTTGCACCGCTTGACGCAAGGGCTCCGGCACGCCGCAAGCGTCATCGGACCCGGACATCTGGCGACCCCGGTAATTCCCGTACACGACGAGTGGCAGTACCAGCTTGTTGTCTTCTGCAGCAGACGCGGGTGGCGTTTGCTCAGGCGGCTGGGGATTGTGCGAGCCGCAAGCGGCCAGAATTGAACTCACCGCTATCGCGATGCAGGTGTTGCGCACGGATTGCCTTACTGTCAGTGATTGATTGGGAATCGAGCAAGAAGCGGCGCTATGCGCCGGCGCTCCGTCAGAGTTCCTAAGCCAGCTTAGGAAACTCTTTTACTTGAACGAATACTTCAAATAAATATCGGTATTCTCATCGCCTCGTGTTTTCCCATTCAGGATGTATTTGGCCATTGAGCCAATGTCTTCCAGGTCAAACCCATGAATGGTCCTGCCCAACAGGAACGAAACCGTATAGTCTTCCCAGCTTTTGCCGAGTGTGCTGGCGATACCCGCGGCTTTGTGGATGAATTCCCAGGTTTCCTGTTCCGTGAGATAACCCGCCCAGTAGCACCACCTGGCCAATGACACTGCCCTCATGGTGTCCCAGCCAAAGGTCGACCGCGTCGCTTCAACGGACGCCAGGGAAATTCCGAGTTCTTTTGCAATCTCTTTTTGAGCGGCTTTGACCTGCTCTGGCGAGCCTGCGACGAATGCATCAATGTCTTTGCTTTTATTGAGATTGATCAGGTTGTCGAGCGTCTCTTTGGCATCGCTGGAATTCTCAATTTCCCATTGATTCTTGAGCCCGGCAATGTAGGTGTTCAAGTTATCTTCGGGAAGAATGGTCAGGATTTTTTCGAACCGGTTGCTAAACAGGATTCCGCCAAACGCCAGGGCTCTTTTTTGCTTTTCATCCAGTGGGTGGCCGGAGTGTTTTGATTTGAATTCGTCGAGTTGGCGTGCTTTTTTTCGCCTCATATAAACAAAAAGCACGGCAAAGTACACAGCAAATACACATGCAACCAAGACAACGATGGACATCGTAGACATGACATTCCTCCCAGAAATTATTAGTGATGAGAGGCCACGCATGAACAGTCATGCGTCGCCTTCGTGAAAAAACCGCCCATACTCCAGCGTGACGCTGACACGGGCCTTGCTAAAGCAATAAAGCAATGAAGTGGCAAGTAACTTTGTGTGTCCAAGGTCACGTCTCATCGGCGTGCACGACGGCGTCAAGGGAAAAGAAGCAAGTCACGCTGCGCGTGCGCTCTGCTGCATGCGCCAGTTCGGCGCCGATGCCGCGGCGATCACACCGAGCCGAGATGAAGCACCACCTCGGAAGGGACCCGGCTACCGACCCGTTCGAAAGCGGGGCAGGCATCAATGAGAGCCCGAAATGCAGGCAGGCCGGACGGCGTGTCGCACCATTCATTGCCGCTTCCCAAGGCTTGGAGTTCTGCCGCAGGAGGGAAACGAAAGGTCAGGGACAGCTGAAGGATTCCCTCGTCATCAGCTTCATCCTCGTCGCCACCACCCGGCATAAGCTGGCGAGTGATGTTGAGCTCAAAGTGCGTTGCGTCGCCCCAGTTATAGCTGCCCCACTGAAAGAGCAGCATGTCTCCGTCTTCCTCAAGGACGCATCCATCGCACCGCTCGGCGGCGTAGAAGGCAAGCATGGCCTCCACACCTTCGGAGGCTGTGAGCGCCGACGCGGAGCGACCGTCAAGCGAGAGACGCTGCTCAAATGCAGCGAGTGCGTTGGCCGGTGTCATAAGGCGCCATCCGTGACCGTTGGGAACGGAACGCCTTTAATCTCGGCAAGAAAGCCATGTTTCGGCTCAAAGTTGCCCACGTACGTCAGGGCAATCTTGCCTTCCCAGGTGATATCGAACAGATCCGTGCCCTCCACACGGGAAAAGGCGATTGTGTGATCCACCACGGAATCATGTCCGAGCAGATAGACGTGAAATGCGCGCGCTTCGTAGTCTTCCGTCAGGTCATAGGGAGGCCCGTCTACGTGAAGCCGAAGTCCGTCGACAGCCCCAGGCGCGAACTGTACGAGGGAGCAGCCTCGGAAGCCACCCTCATGCCACTGGTCAGAGGAGATGGTGCAGCTGCCGTAGTTGCACCAGACCCCCGGCGCCTCCCAAGCCGAGGGATGGTCCTCGTCCTCCTCTTCTTCGATGTCTCTTTCGGCGTCGTAATCCTCGGTTTCCAGATGGAAGTGAAACCAGACGTCGTCGCCCCTGCGCTCGGCGGACCACCGAAACTGCTTGAGGGCGTGGCCTTCAGGCCACGGGTTGTCCGGGAACGTAATCCGGCCTGATGTCATAGCGCGTAAACCTCTTTGTTTTTAGCGATGTTCTCATCAAATTGCATTGCGGTCTTTGAACAAACCAAGGTAAATCAAACCGTTGTATAGCTTGTCGGGATCTCGAACCAATTGCTCCGGATCTGCGTACGACATGACCGCATTGGCTGAAACAATGCCTCGTTTCTCACAAGCTACCAGGATGTTTTCTGCAGCGGCACGGGTACTCAAGGGCAGTTCATTCACCAACGTCTGCACTGAAACCGCGCTCGGAAGGCACTGGTAGTACATCAGATCGTCGTCGTACAGATATTGAGTGTCCAGATCAATGCAAAACCCGCACCCTGTCGCACTGGGGCTGAGCGCATCGCTATCCTCTTCATCCCAGTAACCATCGGCATGTGAGAAGTAGTGGTTGAACTCTTCCAGGGATTGCGCCGTCGTGCCAATCCATACATGTGTTGATGAGAACGGTGGCGGCGGAGGAGGAAAGAATTCACGAACCCAATCAAAAATCAGCCGGGGTTCGAGTCCATACCTGGCCGCAACTTCAGGGTATCCACCCTGAGGCGTAGCGCAGTATGCTTCCGTGGCTACTTTCCGCTTGAACTCATCTGGATGATTTTCGCCCGTGGTACTGCTCATAGGAATGGAGGTCTAGTGTTTGAGATGAGAGGCGTGACCCGACTTGCAGGACGACGCTCGCTCGATGGAAAGGTTGGGCCTCTGGTTCATTGCGCCTGGCCAAAGCCCTCAATACTGAGTGCGTACAGATCCGCAACACTGACTGGTTTGCGGGAACTGGATTCAACAGTGCCCTCTGCGGTCCAGAGAGGTGGATAGAAGCTAAAGCACTGGTCTCCATCCACCTTTTGCATGTCGGCTTCCCAGTTGCTCCACCGCAGTCCCTCGTAGAACCCAGTGAGCCTGTCGCTGAGGACCCAGCAGAAAAAATCCGTATAGCCGAGGCCCAGCGACTCCCATTTCAAGGTGTCGGGTGCCCAGTAGTAAACCGACCCCGGATCGTCCCCCAGGCTGCCGCCATTCACCGCAAAGAAGCCGCCGGCCACGTCATCGGCGATCAGGAGATACCCGGATGAGCGCCCAGCGTTCCATTTCGCAATGTCTCGTGGAAGCCTTGGATGGCCGGACCCCAGAATGCGCAGCCAGCCCTTGTCGACCAGGATGCCGCCGGTCTCATAGGCAATCGCGCCCATCGGCGAGCGGGTTGTCACCTGGAGGTTGAGAAGAACTTCACCGTTGCGCTCTGAGGGCGGAAGAAGCTCGACCGGCCGGCTGCTTTCAGCGAGCCATTGCCGAACCAGCGGAATTGCGGGGTCGTCGTGATTTGTCAGTTCTTCGAGTGTGCGCATGGAGGCCTAAGGTAAAAAGTAAAAGGTAAAAGAGGTCTTCTGGGCTCACAAATGAAGCCAGCCTAGAACCAGACTGAAAACCACCATGGGAACCCTGCAAGCAAGACTTTGATGAAGTCCAAACCAATTGCACGCGAACCAGCCAAACGGCATGAGGAGTAACAGCACGATGAAAGCGCTGGTCAAATAGCCCAGAGGCCTTCTCTTTCGGACCTGGATGATGAAGTCAACCAAAAACGCGCCCAGCATGACCAGAGTCATGAACCCCAGAAGAATGGCAATCCCCAGGCCAGTGTCCCCGTGGCGCTCTTGTGTGCGTGCATACTCAAACGCGTTTCGTGCGTAAAGGTGCAGAAGGAACAATGGCGTCATAAACGCCATGAGCCGAATGACCGGCGGCAATACGCGATTTCTCATTGAGGCCTGACACCTGAGTTAGCTGCGCCGCGAAGCGGTTCCGGCGTGAATGAATCGCCGGCCCGGCTACGGCCATCCGTTTGTAGGCTCATAGACTACCCAGCATCCTTCAAAGCTTGCTCCAAGCGTTCCACGTATCGCTCGGCCCAGCCTTGAAGCATCTCATCCTCGTCTTCGCTGTTGAATATGCGGATGACCTCGTTGAAGAGTTCATTGCGCAAGGGGCTGCCCTCATCGACGTAGAGCCCGACAACTTGAATGGCTTCAACGCGCGCCAGGTCAAACTCCAGGGGTTCCCGGAGCACGTCAAGAAGCAGTTGGGAAACATCGCCCTGGTTCGCCTCCACATCAAGCGCTCGAATGATTTCGCTTTTGCGGTGGTTCAAGCCTGAATCTGGCAAGTGATCCGTGGCCCAGGGCATGGCCCGATATTCGGCAACAAGCTCATTCATCGATAAAGCCTAAACGTAAGGTATTCAGTTACCACTCTACAAACCCCTCCTGAAGCAAGGCCTCAAAAGAAGCCGCCAGGACTTCACGCTCATCACTGTCATGGTAGATAACCACGACTTCGCCAGCGGGGTTGATGATGACGGGATCGCCGGTAGCGGTGAGAGAGATCACATAGCTCTTGTTCAACTCAACAGCCCGTTCGTCTCCGGCGTAGCTCTCCCTGGCGCCTAGCGTTAACTCGACAAGCGTTTCCTTGCCAAGAGAGTCTCCATTGGAGAAGGCATGGATGTTCATTCCCGCATAAGCGCCGCCAAAACGCTTGATGAAGTCCTTGTAGTCAGCGTGAAACGTGACATTGAGTTTTTCTTCCGCGGCCTTGATCTCCTCGTCGCGGGCGGGTTTTCCTCGCAGGGTGTCGTGCTTTTCGAGGAAAAGCGCCAAGCGCTGTGTCAACGCGTCATTCATGTGCGCTTGTGATTAAAAACTTGTTGTTCATTCTGAGTTTGGTTCAGCCCGGTAAAGCCGGGACCCAAGCCGGCGGACCGATTCTAGGCTGAGCGTGTGACCGCCACCTCCGCACCATGAACGTGAATGTTCACGTATCGGTCAATCGCTGTTTGAGGTCTTCGTCACAAGGCGCGGGCACCCTTCTGCTCCGGTTTATGGGCAGCAGGGTTCGGGGAAAAGAGCGCTCAACCAGGCGCCGCGCGCTAGCCGTACAAGGGCGAAACACTGTTGTACAGCGACGCAAAACGCGCCGCGCGCTCTTTCCATCGTGCTTGCTCGGCGGGCCGGGGCGCAAAGCTGTCCAATGCCGCGGGCGCCTTGAGGACGTCCTGCGCGTCGGCCTTGTCCGCGCAAAGCCAGGCCAGCCGGGCCGCGCCCAGGGCGGGGCCGACGGCGGAGTCCTCGCGCCGTATCACTTGCAGCCCCGTGGCGTCGGCCAGCATCCGGGCCCAGTAGGCGCTGCGGGAGCCGCCGCCGATCAGGCTGACCTGCTCAAGCCCGGCGCCGGTGGCCTGCAAGGCCGCGATGCCCTGGGCCAGCCCATGGCACACGCCTTCCAGGGTGGCGTTGACCAGGTCGGCGCGTTCGGTGCCGGCATTCAGGCCGAAGAACACGGCCTGGGCACGCGGGTTGTTGTGCGGCGTGCGCTCCCCGTTCAGGTAGGGCAGGAACAGCGGCGTTGACGACCTCAAGCCGCGTGCCTCGGCCTCGGCCAGCAGCCGTTCCACGTCGGGCTCACCGACCAACGAGGCGGTGAAATCCAGGCACGACGCTGCCGACAGCATGACCGACATCAGGTGCCAGGCCTGCGGCAAGGCATGGCAAAAGCTGTGCACGGCCTGCCCGGGATTGGAGACGAATTCACGCGTGGCGACGAAGACCACGCCCGAGGTGCCCAGCGACAGCATGGCGTCGCCGGGACGGAACACGCCGGCACCGAGCGCGCCGGCGGCGTTATCGCTCGCGCCGGCCGCCACCGGGATGGCGCGCAAGCCCCAGCGCTGCGCAATGTCCGCACGCAGGCTACCCGTAGTCTCCGGCCCCTCGTGCAGTGCCGGCATGTGCGCGCGCGACAAGTTGCAAGCAGCGAGCAACTCGTCGTTCCAGTCGCGCCTGGCAACGTCAAGCCACAGCGTGCCGGCCGCATCCGACATGTCGCTGGCGTATTCGCCGGTCATGCGCCAGCGCAGCCAGTCTTTGGGCAAGAGCACGTGGCGTACGCGCTCGAAAATCGCCGGCTCATGGCGCGCCACCCACAAGAGTTTGGGCGCCGTGAAGCCGGGCATCATCATGTTGCCGGTGATCTGCCGCGAGCGGGGCACCTTGTTTTCCAGCAAGCCGCATTCCGCGGCGGAACGCCCGTCGTTCCAGAGCATGCAGGGCCGCAGCACCTGGTCCTGCGCATCGAGCAGGGTGGCGCCGTGCATCTGGCCGGTCAGGCCGATGCACTCGACGTCGCCGGGGCTGTGCCCCGCCGCCGCCAAGCCGGCCAGCGCTTCCCGGACTGCGCCATCACAAGCCTGCCACCAGGTATCGGGATCCTGCTCGCGCCACAGCGGCTGCGGCTGGTCGACCGCCAGCGGCGCCGTGCCGACGGCCAGCACCTGGTGCCGGCGGTCCAGCACGACAGCCTTGACGCTGGAGGTCCCGAGATCGATGCCGAGGAACATGCGTCAGCGCATCGGCGTCCACTTGGCCTGGCTGCCGGCGGACTCCACCACTTTTTCGATGAAGCGCACGCCGCGTGCGCCGTCGGCCAGGCGGGGATAGTCGGCATCCAGCGGATCCGGCGTTTGGCCGGCCTGCAGCGCGCGGATATGCGCGGCCACGCCGAGGTAGACGTTCGCGAAGGCTTCGAGGAAGGCCTCGGGATGGCCGGTCGGCAGGCGCGTGGCGCGGCGCGCGGCCTCGCCCAGCCAGGGCGAGCCTCGGGTCAGCACACGCGCGGGCCCGTCGATGGGCGAGTGAATAAGCCGGTTCGGCTCTTCCTGGTGCCAGGTCAGCGTGCCTTGCGTGCCGAACACCCGCAGACGCAGGTCGTTCTCGCACCCCACTTCGATCTGCGAGGCGATGAGCACGCCCCGGGCGCCGTTGCTGAAGCGCAGCAGCGCATTGCCGTCGTCGTCCAGCCGGCGTCCGGGCACAAAGGCGGTCAGGTCGGCGCAGAGGCTGTCCAGCTCCAGCCCGGTGACGGTCGCCACCAGGTTCTCGGCATGCGAGCCGATGTCGCCGATGGCGCCGGCCAGGCCGCTGCGCGCGGGGTCGGTGCGCCAGTCGGCCTGCTTCTGGCCCGTCGCTTCGAGGTTCGTGGCAAGCCAGCCCTGGTTGTATTCGACGATGACCTTGCGCACTTCACCGATCGCACCCTTGGCCACCAGCTCGCGGGCTTCACGCACCATGGGATAGCCGGTGTAGTTGTAGGTTA
The DNA here is from genome assembly GCA_032358315.1 of Ophiocytium majus. NCBI lineage: Eukaryota > Xanthophyceae > Mischococcales > Ophiocytiaceae > Ophiocytium > Ophiocytium majus. The sequence goes on from JAULBY010018910.1 coordinate 18,805, forward strand.
CCCCGAAGACGCAGCCGCTGCGCTGCACGGCGCGCTCCAGCGCCTGGGCCTCTTCGCTGCTGTGCACCAGCGGCTTGTCGCAGACCACGTGGATGCCGGCCTCGGCGAAGGCCAGCGCCACCGGGAAGTGCACGTGGTTGGGCGTCACGATGGAGACGAAGTCGATGCGCTCCTGCGCCGGCCGCTTGAGCTCGTCGGCCAGCAGGTCCTGCCAGCGGCCGTGGTTGCGGTCCGCGCGCAGGCCGAGCTCCTCGCCGGACGCGCGGGCGCGCCCCGCGTCGGACGACAGCGCGCCGGCCACCAGTTCCATCTGCCCGTCCAGCGCCATGGCCTTGCGATGCACGGCGCCGATGAAAGCGCCCTGCCCGCCGCCCACCATGGCATAACGCAGCTTTTTCATGACCCTGCCATCCCGCCTTGTTTGGCCTTGTCGAAGACCGCGTCAAAGGCGCCGGCCGCCGGCTTGAAGTCCAGGCGTTTGGAATAGGCCGCGCTCTCGGTGGCGCCGTGCACCCGGTCCATGCGGCTGTCCTCCCATTCCACGCTCAGCGGCCCGGCATAGCCGATGTCGTTCAAGGCCACGATGATGGATTCGAAGTCGATCATGCCGCGGCCCACGCTGCGGAAGTCCCAGTGGCGGCGCGCATCGCCGAAGCTGGTGTGGCCGCCGAACACGCCCACGGTGCCGTCGCCTTTGCCCCACCACACGTCTTTCATGTGCACGTGGTAGATGCGGTCATGGAAGGTGCGCAAAAACTTCACGTAGTCCAC
>JAULBY010018921.1:0-19575 GCA_032358315.1 Ophiocytium majus
AGTGGTATTATCGGCCATAGTTCACCTAAATGAAAGTATTTATCACACTTTAAAGCCGTCAAAACCTTTCTTCTTCGGCTTCTCTCTATCACCAAACGTATTCAGTGGTTTATCTTGGCCAGCGTCAACCAAGTCATCTTGACCGGATTGCTCCACATCATACAGTTTCATCTTGGCACGGTCAACACCAACAGTGAATCTCTTATAGTAGTTAGGATCGTTATAACGATTCTTCAATTGCTTAACCATAATCTGACCAAGTTCTTCCAATTCTTCGGAAGTAATCAGTGCAAACATCAAGTCAGCAGTCGCTGGCAAACCAAAAGATTCACTTGTATCTTCGAGTCCTGGATCGGAAGAGGTAAAACCGCTCCTTGTTGTTTGTGTTGCAGAAACAACTGGTACTCCGAACTCAACTGCCAGACCTCGCAATTCTTCGGCAATCGATTTAACATAGGTGTAGGAGTTAATATTTGCTCCTGGCTTGATTCTCGATGAACAACAAATGTTAAGATAATCGATAAAAATAATATCAGGCCTAAAAGATTTTTTGAGGTAAAGTTCATTCAACAATGTTCTAAAATGAGTTGCAGAGGCCGATGCAGTTGGATATTCTTTGATGATGAGTTTACCAGTTGTCTTAGATTTAACTTTAGCAACTTTCTTGTCATACATTTCTTTTGGAAGTTCCATAAGGTCATCCAAATTAACATTCAAAAGGTTAGCATCAATACGTTCAGCTATTTTTTCTTCGGCCATTTCCATCGTGATGTACAATACATTACGACCTTGTGACATAGCACCCGCAGCCACATGACACATAAAAAGGGACTTACCAACGCCAGTACCAGCCAAGGCGATATTGAGCGTCTTAGCAGGTAGACCACCCTTTGTAATCTTGTTGAAATAGTCAAGGTCAAAAGGAATTCGTTCCTCTTTACGATGATAAAATTCATAACGGTCATCGGAGTTTTCCAAGTAATCATGTCCAACAGACGTATCAAAACTTACCGCCAAGGCGTCTGATAGTATCTTGGGAATCTGACCTTTGTCGTGTGTTTTGTCTTTGCCATCCAGAACCGAAATGGACGCCAATACAGCGTTGTAAATGGCTTTTTCTTGACAGAACTTTTCGGTCTTATCAACAAGCCATTGAATCTGGGATTGTTCTTTGCTAGACGATTCAATTTCTTTAAGATAAGTTTCGCACTTTTCCACTTCCTCATCTGTGATAGTTCGTAGGTCTTTGACGGCCAATACAACTGCTTCAATCGTTGGTGTAGTATTGTAACTGTTTGTGAACGATGTAATCTCATTAAAAATTGCTCTCTCAGTTCTGTCGGAGAAGTATTCTTCTTTCAGGAACGGCAAGACTTTGCGTAAAAAGTCATCCGAGTAAATCAGGTGTTTCAGTATCGTCTGTTCTAGTTTCATCAATAATTTCCTCATCAAGGTTGGCAGACATAAGTTCTACCAAAAAATCTCCAGCATATTGCTTAAAGCTGGAGTCTGATTCCAGCTTTTTCGGCTTCATAAGAGGACATTCTAACACATAATATGCGAAAAGTAAACGGGGTTGGCCCATTTCTTCCTTAAAAGACACCTTGCCATATTTGTACACGGTGTCTTTATAAAGACCAGACAATATCTTTATGTGTGCTGTCTCTTTATCATCTTTAGGATAAATGAAACAGTAGTCTACACCTTCAATCATTCTTCGTCCTGCATGATAGCACCAGAGGTGACACTATACTTGTTAGCAATGTAAGATTGAAAGGATTCATCTTCCAAAATGGAAGTCCAGAACTCTTTGGTGTCAGTATCTTTAATACGGAACTTTTTATCTTCTACTTCACCAGTAGTTTTGTCCACCTTAGAGTACCATCCGTTTGACGGTTTGATGACATGTCCAGACTCAATTGCAATGTCAAGTAAGCCAGACCACTTGCTAATACCACCATCAAAAGATACAGAAACAGGGATTTTAGATTTTTCTTTAACATATCTAGATTTTTCCACGTTGATAATAAAATTGTAACCGACAATCTCGGTGCCTTCTTTCTCTTGCTGGCGACCAAGAATGAAGATGTTGTCAGCAGAGTAATAAGAACCAGTTCCACCGCCAACAATATCTTTAGGGAACATGCCAATTTCTTTGTAAGTGTGATTCACTACAATCATTGGAATGTCTTTAAGTGACAAGTGTGGAGTAACCATACGGAACAAACTCTTTACTTGTTTTGCACGGCTCATATCTGCAACAGATTTACCGTCAAGTGCATCATCAACTTCTTTCTTTGATGCAAGGTTACCAATAGAATCGATGACGATGATTAGATGTTCGCCACGTTCCAATTGTGTAAGTTGTTGCATAATATCAAACTTTAACTGTTCAATATCTGTAAGAGGAGTATGGAGCACCCGGTTAGTGTCGATACCAAAAGAATCGAAATAAGACTGCGGAGTACCAAACTCAGAGTCGTAGAATAAAAGTGCGGCATCTGGATATTTGTCCAAGTAAGATTTAGCCATCAACAGAGAAAATGCAGTCTTAAAATGTTTTGAGGGGCCTGCCCACATTGTAAGACCTGGTGTAAGACCACCATCAAGTTTTCCTGAGAGTGCAACGTTGATAATTGGGATTGCTGTGGGTATCATGTCCTTCTGTGTGAAGAACTTTGATTTGGATAGAATAGCAGAGTCTTTGATGCTACTATTCTTTTTGATTTTGTCTAATATACTCATAATGTTCCTTAACTAAAAAAATCTTCGAGGGTGCTTCGTTTTTCAGTAGACCAATTCATACAGTCAAGAATAACCTTGATAGGTTCAAGAAAAGTCTTTTCGAATTGTGTATCATAATCGATATACTTGTGAATGTCAAATTCTTTAGGCAATCTTGCCGGATAGGAGATGACGGTATCTTTGAATGGATTCGGCATCTTCAGATAGGAGAATTTAACTTTTTCACCTTCTTGAATCAATGGATATTTTTTTGTGAGACCTTGTTCCCTAAGGTTGTGATTATAGATAATCGCACCCTTAACATGAATTGGTGTTCCTGATTTATATAGTGCGGCGCCGTCCGAATACTTTGCAAGACCGTTCAGTCCACGTGGGAAAGAAATATCTTCTGGTGGCAAGCCACGGAAGTAAGTTCTGAAATCGGCAATAAACTTATGCATGTCATTTTCAGTACCGCCAATCATAATCAAAATTGATTCTTTCATCTTGCTACGAACTGCCGCAGGAGTGGAAGACTTAATCATTTCAAGACCCATAACTTTCAAGTCAGGTTCATTGTAACGAACACCTTCATTATCATACACGTTCATAATGTAACGTTTCTTGGCAGTCCAAATACCTTTGTCAGCCAATGCTTCACGTTTCATTTGCATTTTCTGTGCATACGCATGTACATACTCAGCCAACTCATTGTAAGATTCGTTAATGAAAGGTTCAATCTTGTCTTTACAAACACGGTCCATGAAGTCGATTACTTTCAACTTCGGCATAGAAACAACACCATCAACACCGTACACTTTGTTAACCAAAGGACCAAGTTTCAGATAAATCGAATCTGTGTCGGACGCAACAACATAATCCACATTTTTAGTGGATAGAATCTTGTTCATATACGCATTAATCTTCGCTTCGATCCAACGAATAGATAACTGACCGGCAGCAGTAACTCCAAGAGCCATCCGTAAGTCGTAAAATCTAAAATACTGAGAACCAAGAGCACCATAAGCGCTGTTAAGTGAAACCTTCTTCGCCAATTGTAGATTATTGAGTCTAGCGATTCGTTTCTCAATGTCATACTTTTTAGAATCATCTTTTTCATCTTCATACTCTTGCTTTGCGGCCAACATCATCTTTTTGAACTTCTTACGGTCCTCATACATTTCAGCCATCATCTTTGGCAAGAAACCTTGTTTGTCAGTTCGGAAGTATTGACCGTTAGGTGTAATAGTCACACCTTGCAAATTTGATAGGTCAACTGACTTAGACAACAATTTATCAACACTTACACCTTGTGAAAGAACATTCCGCATTTCTTCGGTGTATTCTTCTGGCTCAATCAAAGTCTCAGGAGAGATATTGTATTGCATCATCAAGTGAGGATACAGACTGTTCAAGTCAAAAGAGGCTAGCCAGTTGTGCAGGCCAACTTGAGGCACTTTAACATAAGCACCTTCAAACATTCCATCTTTCTCTTTATGTTCTTTTGGTGGAACAACAATCTTATCTTGCATCAAACGATTGTATGTAAGTGCATCCCACATACGTGTCTGTGCAAACACATCTTCATAGTTACACTTGGTATCATAGGCAAGAGTAAGAGCCAACTCCAAGAGTTTCAGCTTTTCTTCCAGTTTGATAATCAGTTCAACGTCTTTGATGTTGTATTCAATAAACTTTTGGAAGTTCAAACGATACAAGGAGTGCAAGTTATCGTATTCATCATACGACAATTTATTTTCACCGATTTCAGCCGATGCAATGGCATCCAAACGATAGGATTCTTGCGACTTACCATCAGGAGCATACCAGCGATATAGTTCAATGTAGTCAAGTGATGCAACACCCATAATGTCATATGCCGTCATTTGACGGTTGTTGATTATAGTCTTGCGTTCACCAATGTACTTCCATGGAGACAACAACTTAGTGTCATCTTCACCGAGAATCTTACGAAAACGGTTAATCAAATATGGAATATCGAAAAATTTGGTGTTCCAGCCTGTCAATACATCTGGTGTCTGATTCACCCAATGCTGGATGAATTTTTTGCAGAGTGTCCATTCGTCTTTACATTTGATGTAAATTTCACTACCCTGCACATTATAGTCTCCGCAACCAAAAACAAGAGTAGAGCCGCCAATATATTTGATACAAATTGCAGTAATAGGTTCATTTGCCAGATATGGATCAGGAAATCCATTTTCAGAGCCAACTTCAATGTCAACCACAGCAATAAGAACTTTATCTTGTTCCCATTCAACCATTCCCTTGTGCTGTTCACCGATAAACGCATACTCATATCTTGTGTTTCCATAGATTTTAGGAGCACCAGGAATGCCATCAAATTTCTTGATAAACTCACGTGCTTCTTTAATGTCATCAAACTTCTTTTGGTCCAACGGGTAGCCTTCAAGTGATTTGAAAGCACTGAACCCGTTTTTGCGGTGTGGTACGTATAGTGATGGCTGATAGTCAATTCTTTGCTTGACTCTCTTGCCACCCATCACACCTCGGTATAGAATACTATTACCGAAACATTGTACATTTGTGTAAAAATTCATTAGTCAACAATTAGTTTTTTAACTGGAGGGAGAACGATGCCAGAACCAAAAATTTGATTGTAATTGGTGATGAAATCTTCCGCTGGAACGTAGGAGTATACTACATTCTTCTTGGCGATTGCAATGGTTGAATCTTTCTTTTGTTCTGCGTGGAGAGGAAAAGGTGAAAAACCTACGTTCGGCTGACCATCTTTGCCACGAACGACAGCAATTCCAACTGGATTTTCCAAGATATATTCAGTTTCAGTCTCAGATTCGACCTCTCCAAGCAGGTCCTCACCAGTAATAAGTTTAAGTGCAATAATTTTCATGTTGTTCCTTTGTTGGTTTCATAAATACTTATGTCCTTGCGGACTAAGTGATATTTACATTATACACTGATCCTAATAATTGTCAACACCCTAAAGGAAGAAAAATGCTCAAAAAGCTACCACTTTTGGTACTTTTTGTTATGGCTACATCTATTTCCGTTGCTCAAACAACGTATGATTCGAAAACTCTGGTAGATACAAACAGTACCTCTACCAGCACAAGTACCGTTAATACCAATAACGTGAACTCTGGAACAATTACTAACATCAACAATACCGATGTTAAGAGTATGTCCACGAATAACAACAATAACGTAAACACAAGCACATCTACCAGTGTGAACACGAATAACAACGTGAACTCTGGTTCCATGACTTACACAAACAACAACGTGAACTCTGGTACGTTGACGAACAATAACAACAACGTTAATACCAGCACTAACACTAACATCAATAGTGGAACTATGACATATAATAATGTCAACTCTGGTTCTATGACAAACACCAACAATAACACAAATGTTAGCACAAACACTAACAATAACGTTAATACTGGTGACATGACTAACCGTAATATCAATACGTCTACAGCGGCTTCGACTTCTACAAACGTAAATACAAACAATAACATAAACTCCGGTACAATGACAAATAACAATGTCAATACTGGCGACATGACTAACCGTAATATCAATACTACAACGGCAGCTACTGATAATAAAAACACAAACGTCAGCACAAGTGCAAACGTTAACCAGAACATTCAAACTGGTGATATGACTAACCGTAACATCAATGAAACAACTATTACTCAAAAAGTAATACAACCGCCACCAACTGCTGTTGCTCCAACAATGATGAGTGGTGGTAATGCTGACTTGTGTTCCACTGGTACATCAGGTTCAGTACAAACTCAAATCTTTGGTGTGTCGTCTGGTGGTACTGTAAGAGATTTGAATTGCGAACGCTTAAAATTGTCTAAGACTCTTTACGATATGGGAATGAAGGTAGCGGCGGTAGCAACTATGTGTCAAGACCGTAGAGTATTTGATGCTATGTTGGCTGCTGGCACACCATGCCCTTATGAGGGTAAAATTGGTGAACAAGCTAAACAACTTTGGGAAGAAAACCCACAAAAGCTACCAAAATTAGAAGAGGCTAAATCAGATGACACTTATAAGAAAATTGGCTTGGGTGCTTTGCTCGGCGCTTTTGTTTTCAAGCACTTCTAATTCGCAAGACATACTAACGACACCAAACTTAGTCACGCAAACAGCTTGGGAAGGTTGTGCAACGTATCTACCCACCAGAATTTGGGGTGGATATAGCGGTGGTCCTTGTCCGAATGTTGGCTTGAATGGCACAGGTATCAACTTTAGTTATGGTGAAACTACACTGAGTCAATCTCTTGCTGTGAATCAAGCGTTAGCTAATGCAGGGTCAAACCTGCAAGTCAATGGTTACAACTACAGTTGGCAAGTCAAAAACTCTAACATTAATAATGTTCAACCTGGTGGCTTCGATCCCATTGCAATAGTAAATGTAACGTTAACTGACAAGAATAAAAATACAATTGTCAATGATGTTTACAACTATGGCTATCGCTTGGCGGATTGGACAACATTCTCAGGTACTAGAACATATGATAATCCTTATGCTTTAGACACATTGGGTTCTGTTGGCTTATCTGTTAAGAGTAAAGACTCAGGCTATTGGGCTGGTTATTATGGTCCAGAGTTTCAAAACTTTAGACTAAGTTTGAACTACAGTGTTGCACAAGTTACTACTCCTACTGTGACACCAACTGTTCCATCAGGTTCAACTGTTAGTGTACCAACGTCATTACCTAAAAGTGTGACTGCGGCCGCTTCAAGTGCAGACCCATCTTCTGCTCCACTTACTAACGTTAATGTTGGTGGTGTTGAATTGTCTGCTTCAGGTACAATAACGCCACCTGATGGAGTTCCACAAACAGTAAAAGATGCAGTTGCTATGGCACCACAGGGGCCGCCGCAAGGTGATAAACCTGACCGACCTCAAGAGTCACCCATGGCCTCAAATGGAGGTCCTGGTGGTCAAGGTGGTGGGCCAGATAAGACTGAATCAAAACCTGGTGCACCTATGTCTCTGATTATGAGTACGATTAGTAAGATACAAGAAAACGACAAGGCGACTCAACGGGCTGCTGTCCAAAATGCGGCACAACAAGTCTCTTTAAGTGTTTCTAAGTCACAAGAACAAGCAATGTCTGTGGTTAGTTCATTGAACTCTATGTCTGCGGTCAGTTCACAGGCATCAATGCAATCTACATTGAACGTACAAACAAGTCAATCTAGTTTCTCTTTGAACTTACCTGGAGTACAAACGACAACACAAACAAGTTCTCAATCAAACTCACAAACTACACAAGCGTCAACGTTCAGTTTACCACAAGCAAAGATGCCTACACAATCATATTCTGTTGCATCAGTTAATTCAGGTTCAATTTATAGTTTGACTACACCAACTTTTGTGCAACCACAACAACAAACTTACATGCCACAAAACACGAATGTCCAAGTTGAAATGCCTTCTGTTGCTGTCAATTCAATTACATCAAGAACTAATCCTTTGGCTGAATTAATGGAAAGCAGGACACCACTTGATAGTCTGAGAGTTGAAACTAAAACTGAAACTGTGAATAGAAACGTTCAGTCAAATGAACTTGCTGGTGGAGTTGATATTGCTATGATGGCTTTACAACCAAGAGGATATGAGTCTTATTCTTTCGTGATGAGAGATGTGTCGTTCTATGAACCAAAAGAAATTTACAACAAACAAAATAATGTAGATAACGTCAAGGCATTACGCCAGTTATCAAGCGATAGATTACACCAAGAATTGGTAAACCAACAATACAAAGGAAAATAAAATGTCAGAAGAAATTAAAGACGTTAATGCTAAAATTGACGAAGCAGAAGAAGCAGTAAAGAAGTATGCAAGTAAAGATACGGTCATCAGTATTGGTGGCTATGAATTCACACCAGCCAAACTTATGGTCGCTTTCACTCTAGTATCATCATTGTTAGGTGGTCTTTATGGTAGTTTTGAGGTATATAAAGACTATATTGGTATGAAGAAAAAGATTGCTGAATATTCTGCACCAGACCTAAGTGGCTTTGATAAACGCCTAGCCGTCATAGAAGAAAATAGTGCCAAAACTAGCGATTACACACGTGATATTAAAACAGATTTGAAAAATGACTTACGCCGTAATGAAGGTGTTACTGAACAAGTTGAACGTAGCGTTAAACAAGCCCAACGTGAGACAGAACAGGAAATGCGTGATATGCGTAAAGCAGTGCGTGAAGATTTAGAAAAGGCACGTAATGAAGCCAATACTATTCGTAGAGAAATGGCTGATGCACGTAAAGAAATTGAACGTGAGGTTGTTCAATTGAAGAAGGAAGTGGACACTAAAATCCAAAAAGCAATCGACAACCCTTTAGCGAACAAATAAAATGTATACAGTTTATTTCTTAATTGGTTTTGTATCATCATTTGGATGGTGGTCTGCCGGTAAAATACAGAAGGCGGTAGATACACCTTCTGTAGAAATAACCGTGAAACAACAGGATAAAATTGAAAATCCTATTGTTCAAAAATGAAACTAAAACTTCTGGCCGTCCTACTGTTATCTTTTACGATGGTAGGAACAGCAGAACAGAAAAGTGATAAAGATGTGTGGATTTGTGTTCGATGGCAATTGACTAATAAAACAGTTAATTGCTTAGAGTGGAAAAAGAAAGATTGTTCTAATAGACTATACAAAGATATATGTAAACTTGGTGTGTGATAAATTATGGACCCAATTACGATAGGACTGGCTTTCACGGCAGCACAAAGTGCCGTAAGCCATATCAAACAGGCGATAGCCTTAGGTAAAGACGTTAATAGTCTTGTGGGTCAGTTCGGCAAATTTTTTGAATCTGCTGATACAATACATCGAGCAAAAACAAAAAATAAACTCAAAGCAATGTATCAGGGTAAGTCTGATGCAGAACTTGGTCAATTAGCAATGCAAACCGCTATGCATAGTGATGCATTACGTGAAGCTGAACGTCAGTTGAAAGATATGATAATTTGGGAGTTGGGTAAGCCGCAGATTTGGGACGATATGATTAAGGAACGCACCAGATTATTTAAAGAACGTGCGGCGGCCGAGAAGGCAGAAGAAGAAAGACAACTAGCACATAAGAAAAAGATTGCTAATGCGATTATGACCGCTATGTACTTTGTAGGTTTTTCAATTTGTGCATTCTGTATTATTATGGGTGGCGTTGGTGTGTATGGTGCTATGGAAGAAAAAAGAATGTATGAGGAAAAGATTGCTAAGGCTCAAGCTATTCGAGTTCAACAACAAAAGGCTAGAGAATTGGAAGCAAAAAAAGAATTAGCTGATTATGCTAAAAACTAAATAAACAAAAAAGGAGTTAATATGACAGAAGAAGTAAAGAAGCCTCTTAGTAGAAGTGAAAGAGAAGCGGGTATCAAAGACAGAGCCGGATGGGTTATCACTGTCTTGGCTGCTCTTTTGGCCATTAATACTCTTATTGGTGGTTCAAATAGTTCTAAGATTCTTAACAATACTATAGAAGCCAATAATACATGGGCATTCTATCAAGCTAAGAGTATCAAACAGACATTAGCAGAACAGTCACAAGATGATGCTAAGTTCCGTAATGATACCAAGAAAGTAGAATTTCTACAACAAAAGATTGACCGTTACGAATCTGATCCTAAGACAGGTGAAGGTAAGAAGGAATTAATGGAAAAAGCACGTAAGCTAGAAGCTGAACGTGCTGTGGCCAAATCTCGTTCACCTTGGTTCACTTATGCTGGCAGTTTGCTACAAATTGCTATCGTCTTGTTGACAGCTAGTATTCTTGCAGTTAGTGAAAAGATGTTTAAGTCAAGTATGGGAGTTGGTGCCTTCGCAATTATTCTATTGACGCAGGCACTTTGGTTGTGGATACCAGGTATCTAATTAAACAGTCTTGCGTCTAGTTTTCTTAACTGGCGCAACAGTTTCTTCAACAGGTGCTTCGGCATCTGTTGTTGTTTCCACAGTCTCAGTTGTTTCTTCAACAACTTCTTCAACAACTGTTTCCGCAACCGGTTCTTCAGTTACAGTATCAAAAACATTGTGATAGGCTGTATCACCATTCTCATCAAAGATTCTAATATCACCTTGAATCTGATTAGAAAATACCCATGCTTTCGCTACGTCTAGGTTTTCAAAGAAGTGGTTTTGTGTTGTCAAAACACCATCAACATCTTTTTGTACTTTTACCATGTGTGTCATTTTTTGTCCTTTTTTTGTGAATCGCCTTTAGCAACTCGGTAATTATCTTCAACAGAATCTGGTGTAGATACTTCAATAATCGTTCCCTCATCTAAACAAATTAGCTGGTGAGGAACTAAAGGATTATTATGCCATGTATCACCTTTGTCTAGGTGTACAAACTTTGTACTTGCATCCTTAGTGTCAATCCACCAAACTTCAAAACGACCATCTAGTACATACCAAGTTTCTTCTTTTTCAGCATGGAAATGCATACTGAATCTAGCACCTTTATTGAATTTCAATAACTTGCCACAGTATTTATCATTTGTAGCCCAAATGAGTTCATGGCCCCAACCCTTTTGAACAAATCCTTCTAACCTCATAATATTTCTTTCAGTTTAGGTGCGTAAACACCTCTATGTTGCACAGTCACACTAGAAGCCTTGTTAGCAAAGGTAATTGCTTCACCAATGCTTTGTGTGTCCAAATATTTATATGTTAGGGCTGACAAGAATGTGTCACCGCATCCACACACATCCACAACTTCCACTTTCTTTGGTGGGTAAGTTGTATCGTATAATCTTGCACCTTTGTCTCCAAGTGTAACAATCAAATCGTCACAAACGGACAAGGAATTATTGTATTCATATTCATTTATCTTGACGTAACAACCGTTAAAATGTTGTAAGTCTCTTTTCTTGGTATCGATGAAAATAGGTTGTGTAAACCTTTTCCTAAGTTCAACGATTGCTTCATAGTTTAAGAAGCCTTTTTCGTAATCGGAAATAACAATAGCGTCATATGGAAAAGTGTAATCAATCTTTTCCAAGTCTATCACATCCGAAAATACGTCATTGTCGATACGGACAATTTGTTGTCCAGATTTGGTGTCAATCAGCCGGCACTTTTCTGATTTTTGTCCGTAGAGTGCAGTGACGGAACAACCTAATGCTTTTAAGTTTTCGTAAACATTGGAAGCCATTCCAGGTTTAGATTCCATTCTATCAGGTAGAAATACAGGAACTGGAGCCTCAGGACTTAGGCGGTCTATTCTGCCATAAGAGTATAGGTCGGTGCAAGTGTCACCAACCAATAATATCTTGAATTTTTTGTGTTGTGGAGTAGCCATGAATTCGGTCAAAGAATATAATTTGTTTGCATACAGATTCACCAACGATAGGCTTACCTCTATAATCGCTTCCTTTGACCATTATATCACAATCACTTATCATGTCAATAAGTTCTTCATCTGTATCAAAGATGATTACCGAATCTACTGGTTTGAGTGCTGAGAGCATTACGAACCGTTCGTACTCTCGATTGATTGGTCGCTGAGGACCTTTGAGTTTGGTCACACGGTCATCGGAATCTATTCCAACAACTAATCGGTCACCAAGACTTTTAGCATAACGCAAAAGTTCAATGTGACCAACGTGTAGAATATCAAATGTACCGTTAACGAATATTGTAGTCATAACAAATTTAGTGGAGCGGGATGCGAGAATCGAACTCGCAACTTCAACTTGGAAGGATGACGTTTTACCACTAAACTAATCCCGCATTAATTGGTTGCAGTGCCCCGGAGTCGAACCAGGAATTAAGGATTATGAGTCCTTTGTGATACCATTTCACCAGCCTGCTACATGTATATATGTTATCTTTTTGCTTTCGCCCTTGCTTCTACCATTTCGTCTATGAAACCTTTTGTCATTACATTCTGATATGTGTCAGTATGACCACTTGAATGGTCCACAACACGATTATCAGGTTCGTGATAGGTTCTAATACGTTCAGTGCCAGCAAGAAAACGTTCTTTATCTTTATGAAAATGCGCTTGTATTCTCGACAAACAAGTAATGTATGCTTGCCGTTTATTATCTTCTCGGCTTCGGCTCGATGTACCATTAGCTACTATACCAGTAGGTTCATGTATGCACCTGCAACAGTTTTGATGTTTGTTGCGGTGTTGTCCACCTTTACCTGTTCCAGAAAACCATTCAAATCTAAATTGTTCTTCTGTAATAACCATAACAACTCCTGTTTGGTGCGAGAGGCGGGATTCGAACCCGCAAGCCTTTTACGGCGGCAGATTTTAAGTCTGCTGTGTATACCGTTCCACCACACTCGCATGTCCATTTTGAAATATATTGACGATGGCTTGTAAGGGTTTTCACCTTCTATTACATCTTTTCGAAAACCACGGCTTCAGGTAACCGGAACCTCGCATTGTTCAATATACTTCAAAATGGACACCTTTCGGTGCCCATATCCGTTACAGCACTTTGTAACGGTCGTCCATGATGGTTTTCAACATCACAGATTCTGGTGTGAATGTTTCTAGGTCACCCGCAAGCAATGGCTTAACCACGGCTGGAGAGAAACCAGACACCAGTGCAGTACCAGACTTGTCAAACTTCACAGGCGCATTGCCATATGAAGCATTCAAGTTCCAGAACACAACCTTTGGCAAGGTGTATCCTGCTTCTTTGTACTTACGTGCAATCATTTCGATTGCAGAGTCGTCATGCTTAACGCAAGCGTCAAATTGCATGTCAGACAGAATCAACACCATTCCTGGCATATCTTCTTGTGCTACGTTACCCTTTAGAGCAACGTCTAGGATTTTCGCAAAGGCCTTGTTCAGGTCAGTGTTCATATCCCAGTTGGACTTAACCATTTGGTCAATCTTAGAGTTGATACCACCCTTTAGGTGCATCAATTCTGGCTTGCCAGAGAAGGTCAAGAATGTGTCCTTGAACGCACCCTTGTTCTTATCTGCAAGGTACAATCCCAGAGAGACTGCAACTTCCAAACAGGTCAACTTACCGGTCTTGCCTGCGGTGCAGGTCATAGAACCAGATACGTCAACCAGAGGCAGAATGTTAGCATCCCCAACATAGTTAGGCAATGCATTCCATTGTGCTTCAATCAAGTCCAATTCGGTCTTGTTGAATGAAACTCCATAATTGGAGATACGACCCTTCAACACATCATATGGGAATGCCACAGATGCATTAACCTTAACTTCAGGGTTATCACCCTTCACCAAAGCGGCAACATAAGTTGCATATGTTTGAGTGTTACGGTTAAAAGCCTTCTTGTAACGGGATGCCGCTACGGAAGGAACGTGTGAAAAGTTAATGGAATCCCAGTCTTTTGCACACATGTTGGTTTCAACAACCTTAGTCATTTCAACCAAAGACTTACGGTAGAACTTTGGTGACATTCCGAAGAATGTACGGATTTCTGCCGCAATCTTACCTTGGCGAGGAGTCCACTTAGCTGCCAAACCATTCTTTTCACGCAAAGCGTCACCAAGCATGGAATAAGCCACAGACTTCATCACATCGGTGTTGAATACGAACAAGTCGTCCCAACGGCCAAGTTCAGGAACTTTAGCCAATAGAGCCTTAGCGGCATCTACGTCAGTCTTTTCCAGATACACTAGGATATCACGGAACAGTTGACGTTCACCTGCACCACCACGTGCATCACGTAGCCATGCGGCAACACGCAATGCCAGTTCACGGTTCTCTGCCAAAGCAGCCGCAAATGCAGGCTTAATATCTTTGCCACGGGATGCACCAGCATTGTAGAACAGGTCTACAACTGCGTTTGCAGTGGACTTTCGTGCCTTCATACCGTTGGTGGTACGGGCTTCTTGGTTCAAAACGGCGTTAGCGAATGTTGACATAATAATCTCCTTTTCAATCAACAGGTTAAACTTTTTGCGGACCATTGTGCTACCATTACACTAGACCCCTAAGGGAGCCGGAATCGAACCGGTCTTTCGGTTTTCATTTGCATTAAAATTGTTTGCGGAACTTAACCTAAAAATAACAGAGTAGTTTGATTGCCACCGTGGCACATCATCCGAGTCTCTTTCGAGTTTTGGTGGATAATGCTGGAATCGAACCAGCTAGTTTTTGTTTTGCTGAACCTACTCTAAAACTTTCAAAATAAAATAACAGGATGGTCGGTCTGGTGTTAACTTGGTTCTTAAACCGCAGAGCCCCTTTCGGTGAATACCCTCTGAAATCGTATGGACTACCATAATCTCTCTGTCTTTCCAGCGTCAAATTTAATTCAGGTTGTTTCCCTAGTCACGTAATTACACCTTGCGGTGGTCCTCCTGATAGTGAACACTCTTTAGTCAAGTATTTTTTTACTTGCTGAACCCATCCTAATAAACTAACAAGAACATAGTATAACAAAATAAGTGTAATCTGTCAAGTCTTTTTTAGCATTGTTGCCAAAAAACAACGTGGTGTCTCCGACAGGAATCGAGCCTGTATCCCATTCTTAGGAGGAATGTATTCTGTCCGTTGAACTACAGAGACATGGCGGAAGAAGGAGGAATTGAACCCCCACCAGCAAAGCCAGTGGCCTGCTTTCCAAGCAGGTGTAAGAACCATCTTACTGCATCTTCCTTATTGGTACCCTTGGTCAGATTCGAACCGACACTCTACAGATTTTGAATCTGTTGCCTCTACCGATTGGGCTACAAGGGCATATTAAATTTGGTGGAGATGGTGGGATTCGAACCGCACACAAGAACTTTTACAGAGTTATAGCTTAGTTTATTGCAGAACTTATCCTTTACAGGATAATTTTTTTGCTTTGCTATGCTACCATTACATCACATCTCCAAATTTTGGTAGGTCGCCGCAGATTCAAACTGCGTTCTCACCGGTTAAGAGCCGGGACTTCATCATCAAAGTTTGCAACCCATATAAAAACACACTCGTTTCCTAGCTTTCGGTAAAACATATCTGCTTTTTAGGATAGCACCTGCGTCCAGTTGCTAGGTATCCCTAACCGTTGAGTATGTTTTTATATGGTGCGTCCTAGTGGAATCGAACCACTTTCCTCGGTGCTTCAAACCGGTGCTATAACCATATCAGCTAAAGACGCAAATTGGTGCTTCTACCGAGAATCAAACTCAGGTCTCGCCCGTACCAAGGGCGTGTACTATCACTGTACTATAAAAGCAAGTTGACACACTACTTATCCCATTGTACGCCGAGTGTCATGGCGATATTGAATCTGTAAGCATGGGACGCTCCTTTATTTCCCAACATTTTACCCATATTTTCTTGCTGCCTAGGATGGGTTAGAGGTACGTAGTTATAGTTGTTACTTGACTTTCGGTTCCAGCGCATAGTCTTTCTTTAGTGTATGCCTACACCAGATTTCTCAACATCTACACTTACAAAACTTGGTACCTTGTGACGGGATCGAACCGCCGACCTTCTCCGTGTAAAAGAGTTACTCTACCGCTGAGTTAACAAGGCATTAATTGGGGTGACTAATGGGTATCGATCCCATGCTACGACTTTCACAGAGTCGGGTGCTACCATTACACCATAACCACCATAAATTCTGGAGCGGGTAGAGAGAATCGAACTCTCACATTAACCTTGGCAAGGTCATAAGCTACCATTACATCATACCCGCATGAGAACCAAACCGTACTTACGCAGAGGGTTTGGCCGTGTTTAGGCTTCCGCCATTTCTTGTTCTGCAAGAATCCGCTTTAGACGGTCTGCACAGAAAGAAGCCGCTGGCGCATCTGGCTTAACCATTGGTGTCATGTTACATGTACCTTTGATATAACCAATTGCTTGTTGAACAACACAAGAAGAACCGTGTTCATCGGACTTGTTAAGGTCTAGGTGAACTTCAACGTGACGGTCTTCCAATACATCCTGCATTTCTTGGAACAGAGCGGATACTTTGTATACTTCTGTCATCAAACGCATTGCAGGTTTGCTTTTCTTGTGGTCGTAATCCAATTCACGGTCAACAAAACCGAAAATCTTACAACCGTGTCGGCCGTCAATATGAACAACGACTGCCAAAGCGTAATCTGCGTACCATACGCCATTTACACGTACACGTTCAGAGTCTGCACCAAGATAAACTTTGGTATCAACGCCTTGGTTTAGTATAAATGCTTTTACTTCATTCAAATCGAACTTTTTCATATTAACTTCCTTAATTGGCATCCCCCGAGGGACTCGAACCCCCACTAACGGTTTTGGAGACCGCAGTGCTGCCATTACACCAGAGAGATATTTACTTTTTTACTTCTTGAGTTTCCTCATTATATCTTGTTATCTTATCTTCAGGTTCGTCATAAAGACCTAACTCCTGATTAATTTTAACAAGTCTGTCTAAAGCATCCTCTCGATTTCTCTTGAGAATTGCTTCAAATTCTTCATCTTCGTTTTGTTGGTCTTCGATGGTTTTTACATCTTTTTGAAAGATTGCATCCCATCTATTTGCCCATTCTTCACTAGAAACACTTTTTGGTCTAGGAGAAGAACCTTTGCCGCCGTCACTCATGTGATACTCCTTATAAAGTGGTGCGTCCTGAGGGAATCAAACCCCCATTCCAACGTTCGTAGCGTTGTGTTCTATTCATTCTACTAAAGACGCATAAAAAAATTGGTGGTGCTAGAAGGTACCGAGCCTTCCTCATCGGCTTATGAAACCGTTACGCATCCGTCTACGTCATAGCACCATATATAAACACACTTTAGGCGTAGTAGTTCGTTAGCCCATCAAGATACACCGCTACCACAAGTGTCATTGATTAAAGTGTGTTTATATATGGTGGAGGCCGAGGGAATCGAACCCTTCTAGACAGCATCCTTGCAAGGGATACCCGTAGCCCACTACTGCCCCCATATTCAACAGAATCGTTGTTTTTGAGTGGGATTTGAACCCACAACTTTTGCTTAGAAGGCAAATGTCCTACCATTGGACTATCAATAAATTGATTTTTGCTGAAACGATTCTAAAATTGGCTCCGTATACTGGGATCGAACCAGTCTATTCATTGATTAACAGTCAAGTCCTTGCACCATGCTTGGATTCTACGGAATAAAATTGGCTCCAGTGGCAGGGATCGAACCTACGACCAATTGATTAACAGTCAACTGCACTACCGCTGTGCTACACTGGAATAAAAATAACAGAATGAGTTTGTGCCGATTTTTTCAACATGATTAGCTAACATGCTCGACCGAGTTTCCTCAGTCCATGGATACGGCTATTCACCGTGACATTGTTGCTGTACTCATTCTAAAAACTTGGTCCGTATAGAAGGATTCGAACCTTCGACCCCCTGCTCCCAAAGCAGGTGCGCTAACCAGACTGCGCTACACACGGATAAAACTGGAGCGGGAACTACGATTTCCACGTAGACATTAGCTGGACGCCAATGTTGTTAGAAACTCCCGCATAAAACTTGGTGCCCCTTGACAGAATCGAACTGCCGTAACCTGATTACAAAACAGGTGTAATACCATTATACTAAAAGGGCATGATATTATATAGGTGGTGGAGGTGATAGGGATCGAACCTATTAGGACCTAAGTCCGGGAGATTTACAGTCTCTTGCCATACCATTACGGCGGCACCTCCAAAAAAACAACAGGATTCGCTTTTTTTCCAATAAAAGTAGAATTTTTAAATTTGCTGAATGAATCCTAAAACTGGTACTCCCACCGAGAATTGAACTCAGAATAAAGGCTTATCAAGCCTCCGTTATACCATTTAACTACAGGAGTAAAATCTGGCGGTCTTAAGGGGTAACGATCCCCTTCTTTTGGCGTGACAAGCCAACGTGCGTCCATGAACACTTTAAGACCTAAAAATTGGTGCCCTTGGGGAGACTCGAACTCCCAAAACCTGGTTTCTAAGACCAGTACGTATACCAATTCCGTCACAAGGGCGAAATACAACAGGAATGCTTTTTTGCGTTTTCAAATTACAAGTTTGATGCTTTTTATTTGCTGAAACATTCCTAAAATCTTTGGTAGGGCTGGAGAGAATCGAACTCTCGTTGACCGGTTAAAAGCCGGATATTCTGCCATTGAATTACAACCCCATATCTTACCATATCAAAACACAATCCGTATCTTAGTTACGAACTGCATCAAAGCACATCTACAAACCCAAATAACTATTGTTAACGAATAGTCCAACCTGAATTGTGTTTTGATATGGTACTCCGAACGGGTTTCGATCCCGCTTCTCCTCCTTGAAAGGGAGGCGTCCTAGCCACTAGACGACCGGAGTAAAAATTACACTTAATTTGTTAAGGAACTTACCGCAGATAACTCAATCATTTTCTGCTATGTGTCTATTATAACACAACTAAACTTCTTGTCAACAACTATTTTCATAGTGTTGTTTTTTAGCAACATTCGCTATTCGCAAATAGCAAATACTGCTTGATTTCTTAATCTATGCATAGAGTATAACAGAACCAGCGGCTTTGTCAACATCTATTTTCATGTTGTTGCAAAAATACAACACTATCATAAAGGTCTTAAAAAGAGCCATTATGAACAAAAACCAGTCATAAAGTGCATAATAACGACCTTTATGTAAAATGGAGTACGTGACAGGATTCGAACCTGCATAAAACGGGGTTGCAATCCGTTCCCTAGCCATTCGGGTCACACGTACATTATCTTTTCTTGCGTGAAATCCAACCATCATAGTTTGGATCAGTCACAACATCAACACCAAACTTGCCTACAAATTCCATTTCACCGTTGGTGATTGTAACATGTTCATCTACAAGTTTGGCCATTTCCATTGCTATGTTGAGGTC
>JAULBY010018932.1:0-19567 GCA_032358315.1 Ophiocytium majus
ACCGCCAGCCCCGCCGCGCTCCGCTGCCTCGAAAATTGTGCCCTGCACGCCCTGCGATGCAAGGCGCGCGAGCTCGGGGGCTGCGCCTCCCCCACCCCCCCCCGGCAGCTTCGACGGCTGTGCAGCTATACAATACATGGACGGGCTGCCAGTTTGCATACAGGAGGGTGGCACAGGCGCGCCGTGTATGGTCGTCTACGACAATGGCGCGCCAAATTGAATGTGAGCATTCTGTTTGATGATGTAGTGCACTCGAAGCTGGAGCTGCCATGGTACTACGTACAATTTGCAGATTGAAGCTCTGAGTCCCATGACAGCGTCACACAGTCTTCAGTCAGTCGTTTCAATGGCGTGTAGCATGGTGTGCCGGCGGCACATTCACGGCTGACGCCGTAGCGCGCTGCTGGTGCCGCCGCTGCTGGTGCAGTGCCGGCGCTGCTGTAGCGCGCCCCGCCGTTGCGACACTGCGGCTTGATGCCTCGGTTAAAGTTTGCCCCCGCTGCCGCTGCTAGTCCCAGTGCCGCATGCCGCTGCCAGTCCCACCGTGTAAGCAACTTTTCGACCAACCCCTCCTGTAGTAGTGTGCGAAGTACCGCGCCTACCGTAGCACAAAGGAATAATATGGGTCATGCAAGTTGCATGTTTTTTTCACCTACAAGTTGTGCCTTTCTTCATTAACAGGTGCCTCACGGACGAGTGTGGTGCCCCCGTCGCGGCATGTGCCAAAACCAAGTACTGCCCCAACACCAGTGTGTTCTGCTACGACAACTGCACAGCAGGTGCGTGAAACTTTCCTTTCTGAAGCATGAATCTGACTTCGGAACCATGCTGCAGCGAGTGTGCGCACGTGCGGCAGGCCCTGACGTGCCAACACGATGCTCGTGTGAGTTACATCTGGAACATTTCCCAGGTCAGGTATGCACACTTAAAGTTTGACTTTCATGGTCAGCTGCACGTACATACATGACGTTTCTAATGCTACCAGTACTTCTCTTTCAAGTTGAAGTATGCACCCTCACTTTTCAGAGCTGCCTCCACGTGGGGCCTACTGCTACAATTTGGTGCACACAGTGCACAGGTCTTTTTATCAAAGGATTATAACTACTTCAGAAGTATTATAGTGTGGTACATTGTGTGACTTGCAAATTCGTCCCCCTTTTCCCTGCACCACCACCAAGTGCGGCCGTAGCAGGCACGTGTGTCAGAGTCTCCACAGCTGCTGACAGCAGCTGCATCCAGTCAAGAGTTCCCGCCCCCAGCTAACTGCCGGATCGCCATGTCAGTCACGGCTGAACCGTTGGAGCATGCTGCGAGGCACCTGCGATGAAGTTGACCATAGTCAGCACACATGATGACACACTCTGTTGGCCCTTGTTAGGCAATCAGTGAACACCTCCCTCCTGCAGCTGCTGCCTGCACCGTTCACGCCACTCGTGCACTTGCCGCTGCTTCCTGCTGCGGCTGCTGCACACACTCCTAACCCGCCTCCGGGCCAATGCAGCATGCCCCACCGCTTGCGGCACAGCCGCCTTGAAAATTTCACATCCACTGGCAGTGGGCCATGGCATCCAGACAACTTAAGCCCCGCTTCTTGAGTAAAAGACTTGACGGTCCCGCTGCCACACGCCGCGCTCGCCGAACCCCGTGCTGCTTCAAATTACTATGTTCCATGTGCGGCTGCCGCCTGTGGTTGCTTGTTTCTGCTTTCCAGGCGCTGTCCAGTGGGTGGCCGGCGTGTCCACGTGCGACGATGGCAGTTCTCCCTGCATGGCGCCCGGCGTTGTTGCACCGGCTTGCGGGGCGACCGCAGCGCCAACGACCGAGGCCCCCGCTTTGCCGCCGCCCTTACCGCAGAGCCAACAACTGAAGCCCCCACTTCGCCCCCCATCCTTCCAACCAACAAGGCATCATGCATGGACAGCGGCAACTGGAGCTTGTCCACTGTTGAGTTTGACGTCTCTGCGTTGGACCTGGACAGAACCACATAAGTTACAACATCACATTGTCAAGTTTATGTCTCGATACACTGTATTACGAAGTATTTAGGTTTTAACTTTAGAACAAACTCGAACACTTGAACGGGGCACCTTACTAATAGGTAGTTGCGCTCTGCAGCATGCTGCAGCCTTACTAACGGACCGGAAAGCGTAACCCTTAGGGTACTGCCCGGCGCGTGTAGGGTAACATAGTGTTCTTAGTTAGTCTAGTAGACTAAGTACGAGGGGCTGTATGCTGTTGGCCCGGGGCCAGAAGATATTACTAACTCTCCACCTTAAGCTGTTTGCCCCCTGGTTGGCCAGGTGTGTGTTGACTGCAGTCCATGGACTCCGAGTCACCCCACGAACGTCAACGTGGCACTTCGGTACCGCATGGTGTTTTGTCACTTGCATTGTGCGGTTTCACTGAGGTGTCACAGTGTTTAGGTGCTAATGCCTTAAGAACTCTTTTTGTACGGTGTGCGCGGCACCGTGACTGCATGCAGGCGGTCCCAGCTGGAGGTCAGACTCTGAGGCTTGTACAGCAGTTAGGGGCAGGCCGGTGTAAATCCTAAACCTTACATCATTATGACTGCAGGCGCGCCACAGAAACATGACATTGTGCAGCCTTCACCATGGTCTGTACAGAGACCAAGAGATCATGTAGCAACGGAGGGGGATGTGTGCCTAATGGGAACTGCCGAGCACTGCGTTGTGAGCATGCCGCATGTAGATTTGTGCCGTCACTTGTACCCATGCATGCACGCTGACATCCAGTGCAGGCACCAAGGTGGTTGCTGAGGCTCCAGCATGGGGAAGCAAAAACAATGTTGTTGGCAAAATTTAATGCATCACCACCTGCAGCAAGGCGTGCGTGCTGCGTGCGTGCATGCCCCGCTGCGCAGGCAAACCCTCCAGCAGAGCCTCAGCGTGGTGACGAGCTACACTGTCACGCCGGCGGTGGACAGCAACTTGAACGTGTCGCCCGTCGTCGGCACCGTCGATGCATCTGCCCTCACCAGATACGAACAGCAGCTCACCAGCACCGGCAACGCCGTCGCGGTGGCCCTCCCGACTGAGGTGACCGCCACCTTCTTTGGGGAGTGGTATGCGGCGGTGACTATAACCGCTCAGGGCCTGCTGTTGTTCGGGGACGCTGTGGCGCTGGTCGACGCCGACGCCGTGCGCGCAGGCAACTGGGACTGGGCTGACGGGCAGCGCTTGCTGGCGCCACTGTTCGGTCCGCTCGACGTGTCATGCGGAGGCCAGGTGTCGGCGGGGGAAGTGGAGGCGGGGAAGTTCGCAGTGGTGTACACAGGTGCGGCGGGCAACAAGTTGCTTGGCACTGTTCCACGTGCACTGCACAGAGCGGGGCGGTAGCAGCACTGAGCTTGGACTTTGTACTTCGGTTTGAGGTGTCTTATGCCGGTGCTCCCATGCGACCCAGGTGACACTGTCAGCTGCCGCACCTGCATTGAGTGACTGCCCACACATTGCGACCGCATCAAAGAGCCTGAGCATGGCTGAGGCTACTAACGGCAGCCTGTTGTGGTGCCTTGCAGGTGTGCAACTGCGGGGCAGCGACGGCAACTGCTACGTACAACCCACTGTGGAGCTGGAGTACGTCATCACCAGTCTGGGAGTGGAAATGGGCGTTGCGGTGAATGGAAATGCTGTCATCGATATCACGCTCTTTCCGTACTCATCTGGCTGGACCACTGGGGGAAGTGTGCAGGTGTTCTGCACGGGACTGCTGTGAGTGCCCCGAGTGTAGCGACACGTGCACCGTTTCCAGCACATTTCTGAACTCGGCCCTTCTTTTGAGTTCAAAATGCGGTGACCGTGTGATCTCTGCCATGGGTTCCGAAGCAGTCAGCATTTTGAACTCAAAAGAAGCCGTGTGTAGAATGCTTAACGAATTTAAACTGTGACCACCAGGGCTGCCGCTGCGGCACGGGCACCTCTCGCGATAAATTTGTTATGATGGCAGCGCAGTGCCACATCATACAGCAGCCAGTGGCAGCAGTCGATCAGTGCAGCTGGCAACCAGCTGACAGTGCGTCCAAAAGAAAGGTACTGATTGGTAGTTCATAGTTTGTGGCATGGTTGGTGGTTTGAGATTTATTAAGATGGCTTCGAATCTTACGCACCCCTGCATGCATAACCTACTATAGTATACTACTAGTAGTATAATAGTAGCAACAGCCTGTGAGCAGGCGAGTCAGGGAGTCAGTGTGTGTTCGTCCAAATTTAAACTGGTAAATACTGATTAAACCTTGAAGGCTGCTCAGCCCAGAATAGTAATTCTGGTGATACTGTATCGTTCCGTATAATGTTAAATTGCCCAAGGCGGTAACAGTTACTGTGGTACTACAGTAACTGTTGAACTTTCAAGCTAGCTAGTACAGTCATCATGGAACCTCGTCCATCCTATTGGTCAATAGAATAGAAACGGTCCCCACTTTGCAGTGCACGGCCCGTCAGTGACTATCATAGTCATTATGTCAGACTGAGTGGCACGTCATAGTACCTAGTATACAAAGGTTGTCATTGACTTGAAGCCTTGCCTTGGTGGTCTGCCCCGGCCACGGTGGTAGTACCATACCGCTAAGCCCGTACAGAAATACTTCTACTAGCAGGCTGAGCACTGTTTAACAAGCTGCTGTAACAGTTACTTCCAAGTACCGGTATTTAAAAACAGTACTATCATACATGCATATTGGTGTAATTACTTCAGAAGTGTGTTATAGTAGTATTCGCTGAAGTACCCTATTTTCTTACATGTACTTCGGAAGCAAAGTCTATACATAGGTACCACATAGTACAGTATAACAACTCTTGATACTGCAGTCGGTTGTAACCTTTTTCAAGGTTTGTGCCGCTGCAACCGGCTAGGGGGTATTTACTGTACATGTAGTTGAAGTACTTCAGAAGTATATAAGTACCGTTCATGTACTATCAGTACCATAATAAACATGTAGAAGTAGTACATACACGCCGGGGCGTTTGCCGGGTATGACAGTGAACATTACTTCCGAAATACCTGTCATATCTGATTTGAATCTCCTGAGACATCACTGCAAATGAATGTTTCGCAACATTGCTCGATACCATGTCAATCGTTCAACGTAGTGCTAAGTTGATTGGCTGACTTCGGTTTACTTGCCAGTGCCACTGAGTGTGAAAAAATGGTACAGTACATAGTATTACACAGTACACGTTTATAGTATTTATCAATGTACCATGTAATACTATTTCAATTTAGTACCGGTATACTTCTAACGAAGTAGAATATTGGACCTGGTACTTCGGAAAATTTTAATGAATTATCAAATGTGAATGAAACCAAAAAGGTGACTGAGCCCAGGTACTCCCGTGGCTGGGCCAAAATGCCAGGCCGAAGCCTGTGTGGTGATCTATCCACTTGGTCAGAACCAGTGGCCCACATGACATTGTGCACCCTACACGCGCCAGTGAGTACCCTTAAGGGCTAGGGATGCTTCTGAGTAAAACAACAGCAAAGGCTTACTTGTCGGTGGCGCCAGGAGGTGGGCGCGGGTGCCGCCAGGCCGACAAACGCTCACCGCTCAACTCCAGCTCCAAGCAAGCACGACAGGACCATTTGACGCAGCAGCACGACAAGCCTCTGGCAGGGCCGCAAAGTACCTGGAGCAGGCGCGCAGGCGAGAACACTCCATGTCTCTCACCTGAAAAGGCAAGAAGTAGACGAGGGGCAGCAGAGGAGGTGAGACCGGACGTCCTATTATTGTATTGAATTTTGAAGTACATCATCCGATGTTAGAAATGTATATGTTTACCGTAACGTGACATCAAGAGTCTTGATAACATACTCACATAATATTAATAAACATTCGGATTCAAATGATTATCACAGCCGGTGCTGCGCTGCTTGTGTGCAGGTGCCAGTTCGCAACCCTTGTGGATGATGGTGAGGCGCTTCACCAGATATCGACCTCCGAAACTGCATTTGGCTTCGTGACATCTACGTATGGCCAGGGCTGGAACATTTATGACAGTGTCGTTGACCAGCACATCGGCCTGCTGTCCCAGTACCTGTCCATAGACGACATCCATGGCTGTAGGGCACCATCGTCGAGCTGGTCTCCCCAACGGCACAGTCCGGCACCAGCTACGGCGCCGACATCCTGTACACCTTGACTCGGGACGAGATCAGGTGTGTGTGTGTCACATGGTAGTGTGCACCAAGTCTTGTGCAACACGCCTCCCAGACGCCGGATGGTGTCACGGTGCCACTGCCTCACAGGTCCGACATCATCATGGTGATCATCAGTCTCAGGAGTCATGCACCGCCCAGGCTGCGCATGGCAGCACAATGTCATGCTGCTCATATACACGGCCAGGCGCGCGCGATCTGGGTGTCATGTTGCATTGCTGGCAGGTTGCACGTGAGGTCCCGGAGGGACGAGGCCTTTGGAGGGGCCTGGCGGTCAGGTATTACTAGGCTAAGCCTACTAGACTAAGTCTAGGATGGCGTTCGGACCGTCGGCGACTGGTCCAGGAGACCTCAGGCTTCCTAATCGCCACCGCATGGCAATTGCTTAAGCTTGTTGAACTTGCAATGCAATGTGACATCAAGGCAATATCTTGTGTCACACAGTGCGGCACTGCTTTGCGCCAGTTGCATGGTGCATCGGATTCAGCCGTGGCAGACCGAGTGACAGTGTCACCGTGGCTTGAAGTTCACTAAATTCGCATGGCATTGCAAATGCCACCACGCCGTCGTCGGGATGCTAAATCAAATGCTGAAACCAATGTGGTGTGACAGTTACTGCACATGTCAGTGACTGCTGCTGCCAGTGGCGCACTGCGTGCCTAGGCTGCTTCCAGCTCGCTGACAGCTCTGGCCTTGCAACTTCTGTATTTGCCTCTGCTGCTGCAGCTTCTCGCTGCCATACACTTACGACGGGGGCACAATTATCCAGTATGCCAAATTGCGCATGCCAGGAGCGGGCATCACATTCTCCGGCGTGCAATATCAACCGTCGTTCTACATGTTTCAAGTGAGTGTGCTGGCGCGCCACTGCCGCCAGTTGCTCCAAAATATCGAAGCCATATTTGCCAGCCTGCATATTTACTGACTTATTAAGTTCAATTGCAGCGTACTAATAGCCAGCCTAGGTGCAGGCCAAACTATTGACACTGTAACAGTACCACGGTAACCGTTATGGACATGGCAAAAAATTGAAGGTGAGAGCATTGCCAAATCAACTTGCCAGCTTGTCCAGGACTTTATATCTTCGACTTTTATAATATCTGATTCAGTAAGTCACAGTGACATGAGCCTAGCGCTTGTGATCACTCGATTACCGCCTAATAGTATACTACAGATTCCGAATCTATGGAGCAGGGTCGGCTCCGCGGCCAGCTCAAAGTTCCTTCAAACGTAGTTGCTGCCAGTGTGCTCACATGATATTGCCACAGTGACTGCAGCACCGCACCAGGCACTTTTGCGATGCTGTCGCTACCACCTACTATAGAAGTACTTCCGTATATGTATATATACTGCAGTAGCGTGTATACTTCGAAGTATATGAAAACTCAATCATATATATGCCAGGTTGCCGGCGGTGATGCCACAGTGTATCTGTTGTTGCGTAAACTTGAAGCCAATTTAACGCCATCGCCGAGGTCTCCACAACACGAAGTCGGCGAGAGCACACCCGTCAGTTTGCGGGAGGGTGGGTGGCAGTGGCACTTGTGTACTCCAGTTTACTAAATAGGGATGCGACGAAACGTATATGAGCGAGCCATATACGCTGTACACGGTCCGTATATACGCCCATAGTTCACTTCCATGGGCATGCTACCAGCACTGAGTACCAGACATCACTCCTACACGCCTGTGCCAAGCTGTTGGTGTCACTAGTTTTTTCAGCATTAGCCATGTACGCCGTATATACGGACCGTATACAGCGTATATGGCTCGAGCGATCGCTCATATACGTTTCGTCGCAACCCTACTCCAGTTATAAGTACACTGTAACGATAGCACTGTGGGTTAAATAACTGCTAGCCCTGGCCAGCCTGCAACGCGCAGGCCGCTACTGTTACTCTGCCAGCAAGGGAGTGGTGGCTGCCCACTTGTTGGTGACACTCGCAAACTTTTGAAACCTGCTCTGAGTCAGCCTGTGGCTTATCTCCCCATGTACACGTGACAGAAGCTGCAGAGCGTGTGCACATGCCCGAAGTGCTGGTGCATGGCCTGACAGGCTGACAGTGTGTTGGAACTTCCTATTGAACCGCCACTGGCAGTGCTGGCACAATCATCTGAGCTGTATCATAATCCTGTGGCAGCTTTCACAGTACAGTAACTACTACTGCAGCAGCACTACTGCTACTATAGTAAACTCCACACTAGACACTGAGTGTGTACGCGTGTCACTGAACCGGCACGAAGTCTTCTTGGCAACCGCTCCTGCGGCATCCTGAAAGCCAAGAGCCATGCTGACCCATGTTGGTGATGCACACCCCGCCTGGTCATGCACACTTCTGCATGTGATGCGCAGGTGACAGGGGTGAGACTGAGTTTCCGCACCTGAGCATCGGTAATGTATTGTGATGCCACTGCACGCATATGCTTCAG
Source organism: Ophiocytium majus (assembly GCA_032358315.1). Lineage (NCBI taxonomy): Eukaryota > Xanthophyceae > Mischococcales > Ophiocytiaceae > Ophiocytium > Ophiocytium majus. The sequence continues at coordinate 8,602 of JAULBY010018932.1, forward strand.
ACTAGGGTTGCGACGAAACGTATACTACGTAGTATGAGCGAGCCGTATAGTATTACGCTGTATACGGTCCGTATATACGGCGTACATGGCTAACGCTGAGAAAACTAGCGATACCAACAGCTTGGCACAGGCGTGTAGGAGTGATGTCTGGTGCTCAGTGCTGGTAGCTGGCCCATGGAAGTGAACTATGGGCGTACATACGGACCGTATACAGCGTATATGGCTCGCTCATACTTCTAGTATACGTTTCGTCGCATCCCTACTTCAGACTGGGGGTCCCCAGATTCCCATGTGTACATTGCACATGCATAGCATCGCCTGCTGCACATTGATACTGTAGGCCAGCGGCCACCATTTATAATGCACTTGAAGTACTACTATCATTTTTAATACAATATTTATGCATACTAGATAGTATGCTCTTAGACTAGTCCACCATAATGATGATGATAGTGTGCATACCGGTATATGTTTCTGCCGCCAGCACCCAACTAGTGGCATCAGACAAGCACCTGCCAGGCTGGTCCTGGACCAGTTATCAGTCAGTATACGAAGTTCAACGCGCTTCTGTATAGTATTGCTATTAGACTACAGCTTATAAGTACTGCAGCCGCTGCGGCTGCCCTAAGGTTTTCACTCATGATGAACGTGCATCCCAGCCCACCGGGCACCCACCGTGGTGCATACTACAGTTTGCCCACCCTTGTCCAAATCAACTTGTATGTGAGCCGCACCACTGGCAGCAGCTCTGCTCAGCACCCCTGTCAGGGCCTGGTGCCCTGTGCACGTTGTGTGCACGCCACTCACACGTGCACCAATTATTGTTGCCTTGCCTTGGTGGCTCAGCCGCGCAGCGCTGGACAACTTGCGGAACCTGGTGTACTGGCTGCAGCACCGGCACGTCTGTAGTACCAACCTACCTGCTCCAGGTAGTCTTCTGGCAGAGCGGCTCCGTGGACTTCTACTGGAAATTCAGCGACAGCGCAGGCACCGCCGCGACGTACCTCAACTCGCCCATGACCCTCAGTGCGCAGTACCCGGATGGCACTCCGTTTACCTCAACAATCGACGTGTGCGGCGGCGGCTCGTGCATGACCACAATCACGGGCCCTGACCACTCTCTGAGGCTGCTTGTGAAGCCAGACTATTACAGTGACTCCGTGCCGCTGGGGGGCTCCATGCTGGCCCCGGGCTCTCGCTTCCACAGAGACTTTTATCGAGCCACGGACGAGTGAGTGCTTGCTTGGCAGCAACTTGAAGTTCCAAACACGCCCTTGGTCGCTCTGTAACGGCAGCTGCAGCCTTCGCACTGTCAAACTTTGCGCTACACGCCTTCGCTTGCACTATAGGCAGTACTATACTAGTAGTAGGCAAGCGCACCTAAGAACGAAAGTGGTGCAAAGCTCATACTGCTATATACGGTAGGCATATCATGTCACACTACCAGCGGCCGTACTTAGTGTGTGTGCTACAGCAATAGTAGCTGTAACTTTTTGTTGAGTGTTGCAGTCTCTACACCACCAGGATCGAGTCCCCAGTTGCTGCTGCTGCTGCTGCTGCTGACACCAGCTAGCGAGTGAGGGGTTGCAATTGGTTACTACCAGACTAACAGTGAGCGCTGTCTACGATGTTGCAGCTTTTATGCACCAGTCGGCACAAGTCACTGTGACTGTGGAACATAATGTGAAGTTCAGGTGCTTCGAGGGAAATTCTGCAAGACCTCAAAAACTTCGCAGCAGTGTCTCCACACTGGAGCTGCACAATAAACACGCCCAAGCGCATGCATGCATGCACTTAACCATTCGCCTTCAGAAATCACTGTGTTTGAAGTTGAACTTCCCTGAAGTGCCAGTTGCCACACATGCTTCGAAGTACTTCGAAGTACTTCCGAAGTATGCAAATATTTACCACTTCAAGTTCCTGCAAAATCCTTGTGCACAGGCTTATGTTGACACGTGTACATACACCCCTCCGAGCCCTTGCCACCGTGCCCACGCCTGCTCGCACCGGCTGCCGCAGCATCCTGCCCATCGCCTCAACCGATGTCGACATCGGCGCCACCTCCAGCCCCCTCGGCACGGACATTGCGCTGTTCAATGGCGCCGAGGCCGCGCGCCTGGAGGGCACGGGCTTCTTGGATGTCGCCTGTGATGAGCTCCTAGCAGCAGCGGCCGCGGCGGCCCCCGGCATTGGGCAGGATGCTCTGGGCCTGTTTGAAACGGGCTCCCCATGGCTTGTGCGCACGGCAATTGGCGACTTGTACGTCGTCGACCTCTGGCAGAGCGACGCGGCCGGCGTCACCCTAATGAAGATGCCGGTGAGGTCCTGCTTTTTCAATTTGATTCGGGACTTGTTGACAAGTACATGCACGCGGCACCTGTGCCACACGCAAAGCTCACAGGTTGAGAACTCATGCTCGTGCCGTATTTAGTCACAATTGCGGAGTGGCGGCACGTGCATGGGGTGGGTACTTGTAGTACGAATTACCTCATGGCTGCATGCAGTGAACACGATGTGCCTAGGCTCCAGCTGTTGAAGACAGCTCTGCGTATCAGGAACAGTTGAAATACATCATTACAGAACATGCCATGCACAAAGTTGTCACTGACTCAAGTACTACCATGGTAGTGGTACAAGCACAGTCACTCAGTGCCACAGTGTCATGTCCCTCTATAATAATATATATCATATATAATATATATATACCATATATATAGGTATAATATTTATATATATACAATATATATGTCATGTCCCTCTACAATAATATATACGAGTGCTAGTATACTTTGAAGTGCTGTATAGGTGCACTGACTGGAGTCCTACAGTAGCTAGCCGAATAGGCAATCCAAGCGGGGCGCTCCCCTTAGCCCAGCATTCGCAGTCATGCTCCGGAGGCAGCTCGTTTTTCGGCTGTGTAAAAAAGGATGCAGTGTCGCTCCAGCAGATACAGCGTTACTGGCGCACACGAGGTTCAGCACACATGGCTCCAAACTGTATCGCTGGGCAGCCGCTTCGCCATCTTGTCTGACTTCCAAAAAAATGTATTCGAAACAAAAGGCATAACAGGTTTCTAAATCGAAGTGAGGCAGCATCGGCGCATGACACTGCTGCCACGGGCTTGCTCATAGATATGTATTGCTGTACCGTGTGCCGCCACTACTGCATCGTTCCAGGTCCTGCTCTGAGCGGCAAACTACAACAATGTGGGCACTGGTCATACCGAAACCTGGCAACGCCCAACTTCAAGTTGGAGGCTGAAGACGGCAAACTTCAAGTGACTTGGCGGTTCGCCGCCATGGTGCCCTCCTGCAGTATGAATGGCATTACACGCTGTTTCAGGTCGAATTGGAGTCACAGCCGCAACCCAAGTTGCTTATGATTGAAGTTGATTGGTGCAACACTACCTGGCGTTCCGTGGCAGCGTGCCTGCCATGCAGTGCTGCTTGAACAGGAACGCCGCAGTAGAGTTTGCAAGTTGAACTTGTTGCAGCTCTCTTTGTGGGTGCCACCTGCCGGTGTATGCACACCGCCTAATGTGTGCGCCCGTTGATGTTGGTGCTGCACATGTGTGCAGTGCCGGCGGTGTCGTTTCAACGCGTCGTCATTGTCCGAGAGTCTGTGGTGTCATCTAGGCAGCTGGGCAGCCCTGTGAGCTGTGAGCTTGGCTCCAGGGCACGAGTGCATTCGATCGAGGTTGAGCATTATCATCGCCCGAGCCAACACACACAACAACAACAACAACAACAACAACAACTTCAAGTTGCATGTCGAGCTACCAACACGTGAAAGGACAACTGCTGTGTTTTCTTGTGACACTTGAGCGTTGTTTGCTCCCAGTGCTGTGCATGTGTGTCCCACAGAGTCGGGCGGAATTCGGTCCCTTGTTTCTGTGCTGCGATGTGGTGCTGGACTTGATGCTGCACCACATATTGATCATATACTTCAAAAGTATATTATTTGTTTTGTTCACCCCCTTGCACGGGCCCACCCCAGGGTAACAAGGCGGCAGTGTGGCGGTATTGCTCAGACTATGCGCTGTAATGGTAGGCCCAGCATGACACTACAGCGCCTATTCATGGACTACACTCCCACCTGCCTGTGCCACCATGCGAGCCACACACCAGCACTCAATGCACTTGCACCACCGGTACCCACACAACAGCATGTGCCACGCATGACCAAGCGAAGCACAGCCTTTTTTTCATTTTTTAGGGGGCGCGCATGAAGCCGGAGCTGGCGGCGGCGGGCGGCAGCAGCTCGGAAAGAGGGAAAAAGCGCAGCACGCACATCCGACAACGCTCGTGTTTTGGGCTACAGTACAGTACACTCCATACACACTGAAAAGAGGCGGCGGCACGGCGGCGCGCAAGTACACCGTGCGGCGGCAGCGGATGCGATAACAAGACTACTTACAGACGGGCACACCGTGCGGCAGCGGCGGTCGACACGCGTATGGGGTTGGTGGGCGCGCAGCTGCCAAAGTGGGAGACGGGGGGAGCGGGAGGGTGCCCAGCAAGCCACACAAGGAGCAAATAACAGTGCCGCCCCTCCCGAAGCAATGCCCCGCCCCACCCAGCCCTCACCCCCGCCTGCTGATGGCGGCGGTGGCAGCGCCGCGGCAGCTGCGAGCCCCTTAGGGGCGTCGCTTGACTTCATATCCCACCTTAAAACACTTGACACAGGTGCTGGCTTTTTGCTACAGGGTTGGGCTGCCGCCACCGCGCCTCTGGCCATCCGGGCTGTATGCGCGTGCGCCGTGCACAGCAGCGGCGGGCGTCGTGGCGGCGGCAAAAGGGGTGTGTCGCAAGCGGTGCCGCAGCCGCACATGCACATATTCGCGAAAAGGCACGCGGCCACAGTGGCTCTGGGGCGCGCATGATACATACACAGCCGCCGCAGCACAGGGGGGCACACTGCGGTGGCAAGTGCTGGTTCAACAGCAGCTGCGGTGCGCGTGTCAACCGCAGCAGCGGCAGCGCAGGCACAAGTTTGGGCGGCAGCGGCGCGCCGGCACCAGTGCCGGCGTTGCGGCCGTTGGCGCTTGCGTGCTCAGCAGCAGCCAGCCATTTTGTGGTCAGCAGCATCCAGCCACTTGGTGCTCAGCAGCAGCAGCGGCTGGGTGCTCAGCAGCCAAGGGTGTTCACAGCTCCTCGCCCACGATGGAGGGTCGCATCATGGTGAAGCGGCCAATGGATGTTGGCTCCAGGTAGCCGTACATGATCTCGCCGGTTATGTGGGTGGGGGTGACGCCGTCACCATGTATCTGCACACCACCGGGGGGAGGGAACAAGGTGGGAGAGGCGCAAGTGTGACTATGGACAATGCGCCCCTAGAATACATGATAGCCCTTGGAAAGTACTTTTGAAGTATGCAATACAATACAACTCCAACATAGCTTCAGAAGTATAATACTTCTAGTACTTCGAATACCAGATGTGTACCACTGGTCAGGTGCCTGGCGCCACGCAGCAGACGGCTAACACAGAAGGCGGCAGCAGCGACAGAGCAAGTGCACATGAGCACGAATTCTGAGTATACATGGATGTACGGTATACCGGGTACTACAGTAGTCCAAGCATGATCGAGGTGCTGTATCACTCGTTAGCAGCGGTCAAATACTTGAAGTATCTGGAGTGTCCCCACCTGTGGGGCGCGAGCCACCGGGCTGCTCAATGAATGGCATAGTGAGAGACGGCGCATATACTTCTGAAGTGCATGGCCAATTGCTACTAACGAATGCGCATGTGAATGCCAGCAGGCACGCGCCCATGTGCACGACACTAAGGCTGCAGGGTCATAGGGTGGGAGCACGACTGCAGGAAGGCGGCATGCCACATTCCTAAACGGCAGTGTGTGCACACGCACGCGCATCGGATGTACCAGTGTCCGCCACTGCAGGCAGGGCATGGCAACATGCGGCCACGGCGCATGCTGTAGTGTCGCTGCATCAGCTTTTCACAGTACTATTAGTAACGCATGCGAAGAAGGTGCCTGTACTGATCAATACTTCAAGTGCCAGTACTCACTAAAAAATTCACTCGTGGAAGTACAAGAACCCAGATCATGCGTGAAGAAATGGCCATGCGCAACCACGTAGAGACACACACAGCTTGGCACAGTCAAGCACAAGAGGTGCCCGAAGCAGGCAGACCTTAATGGCCGGCAGGCTAGAGCTTGACCTGCCAGGGCAGCTTGTGCGCTCAGTAGTTCAGTTCAGTAGTAAGGGTGGCTGTGCTCTACCCACCTTAAAACCCCAGTACTGGTGGTCGGCTGTCATCTGCGCTCCGCGGCTCTTGAGCCGGACCACGGTCAAAATGAACCTGCACCGCCGGGTTCATTCATGAGCACGTGTTCATTCATGAGCATGTATTCACCCATGCGCATGTGTTCATTCATGAGCATTCATGTTGTTATGCGTGGAGATGGGCTGGCATTTGCGCACCGCGGCTTTAAAGTCGGACCACTTGTGCTGTCAACATGAGCCTGCACCACCGTGTTCATGCATGAGCATCCACGTGGTCATGCATGAGCATGTGTTCATGCAGGACCCAGCAGCATTAGATCTGTTCATAGATGAGCACATGTGTTCATGCATGGTAGCGTGTTCATTCACGAACTGACGATTTCGAGCCAAACCGAGACTTGCTGGTGCTGTCAACTGATCAAAATAAATCTGCACCACCGTGTTCGTTCATGAGCATGTGTTCAACCATGGCCTGGGGTGTGTTCATTGGGGAACCTATGTTCTTAAGCCGGACCGTTTTGGTAATGCTACAGTGGTAGCTGACAAAGCAGAAGGTTGTGGGGGAATACACGTTTGAATCCACGCATACAACTACACCAAAGTAACTGACCCGGTAATTTTTTAGACAGAAAACGGACACAAAACAGGTGCTTTCCACTCATGTTTTCACAATGGACACAAAAATTGTGTGCTAGCGCCCAGCCGGGTTGTGCTGCTTCTGTTCACAATGCCTGTCACCTCAACCACGTCTCGATCCCACCCACATGCATCATAATAATGTCCCGTGCTGCATGCAGACTGCCCGCCAAAGCATATAGGACAATGTCTACTACGGTACTTCGCAGTAGTTGTACAGAGCACACCTTTTTTCAATTCCACAACCACGCACACCCACCCAACACCGGGTGGAAATGCCTCAGCACACCGAAGCGTTACCACAATTGTTTCCACCAAAACGTGACCATAAGTGTTACCAGAAGCAGTAGGTATTGGTGGCAATGGTATACTCCGAAGTACTACTATATGGCACCGCTAGGCGCCATCTGTGGACACACTCACAAGTTAGCACGTGCACTGGCACTCAGCAGCAGGGAGTGCTGCTACAAGTTCTGTCAATGTAACCAAAGGCGGTGAGAACCTGCTATGACAGTGCTACCCTGTGGTGCAATGTACTCCTAGTGTACTAGTGGTAGTAGTTTTCCCGGTATTTGCACTTGTGGGAGTGCAAGCACTACAGTAATGCTGGCACCCGCTAGCCCTTTCTTTGTTCGTACACATTATTTGCCCTGCAGTTGCCAAGTGCCGTGGCCACCAGTGAGCGTGCTGGCATACATGTCATGGGCTCTTGCACGCCCCCAAGTGCAATAAAACTACAGTAATATTAGTGGTAGGCCAAGCAACAGCAGGCACACATTATGTCATGTGCCAGCCACCATGGCGCATGTGCAAACCTATTGCAGCGCCTGCGCCAGGGCAACCACCAAATTAAATGTTTATGTGCGTGCATACTTAGAATATTTGCGTGTGCAGAGGACTGGTTTTAATGGCACAAGCCGCTGGGGCCAGATCTGGGAGCCCTAGGCAGCTTGCCGCAGCAGGACAGAGGACATACATACTGTGTCGCAGAAATGCCATCTGACACTGCAGTACAGTACAATGTCATGTAGAAAGGTTGCATAGATGCACCTGCAAGTACAGCTTGATCAAGGCGGCCAGCGCCAGCACCTCAGCGCAATATTGCATGTGGCTGCGATTTTTGTGCCATTGCTGCCACGCAGCGCCTACACATGTAGGCAGAGCACTCCTTGTACCCGTCAAGAGCAAAGTCACTAGAGGACTTGCCACAGCTGCATGTATACATGTACATCTTCCACATGAAGCAGAGGGCCCATAATGATTTGCGCCCATTGCATGCAGCACGTAGCACACACCCGAGTGCACACCAAGAACAACAGGGAGACACCGCGGATGCGTCGATGTAATGCGATGAGCGTCAATGAGTGTGACAGACATGTGGCCGGCGCCACTGCGCGGGTACATGTGCCACTGCAACCACTGCACACCGTCACAGTGACTGTGGTGCCACCAACTTGAACATGGATGAACAAAGTCACCAAAGTCACCTGAACATGGATGAACAATGTCACTGTGACAATGTGCAGGGGTTGCAGTGGCACACGGAACCGCGCAGTGGCGCCGGCCACATGTCTGTGACAGTCACCTTTTTGACTGACGTTCATAATACATGGACGCTTCCGCGATGTCTCCCTGTTGTTCTCGGTACGTACTCTGGTGTGTGCTACATGGTGCATGCACAGGGCGTGAATGGGCCCTCTGCTTCATGTGGAAGATGTGTACATGTATGTATACAAGCAGCTGTGGCAAGTCCTCTAGTGAGTTTGCCTTTGACGGGTACAAACATGAAGTGCTCTGCCTACATGTGTGTAGGCGCTGCTTGGCAGCAATGGCAGAAAATTTGCAGCCACATGCCATTGGGCTGAGCTGCTGGAGCTGGCCGCCTTGACCAAGGCAAACTTGGTTCAACTTGCATGTGCATCTGTGCATTTTTCTAATTGTACTCTGCGGTGTCAGATTGAACTTCTGCGACACAATATATGTGTACTCTGTCATGCTGGGGCAAGCCGCCTAGGGCTCCCACAGCTGCCCCCACCCGGTTGTGCCTCCAAACCCAGATCATCCCAGACACGCGTGCACGTGCAGACACGCATTTGTGATTGCCCTGGCACAGGTGCCACAATTACAAATAGGGGTGTGCAAAATTTGTTGCGCTATCATGATGGTGGCTGGCACATGTAACAATGGTGTGCCTGCTGTTGCTTGGCCTGCCACACTCTATACTTCTAGCACTACTACTCTAGTGCTGGGCACACCCGCAAGGGCAAACAAATACTTCTTGATGTAAACCAACTAGTACTAGCACATACACGTACTAGGAGCACATGCACCACAAGGTAGCACTGTAATAACATTTACTTCATACATGTACTACCCGCAGTTACTGTATCACTGTACTTCAGAAGCACTTATCTAGTTTACCTCTTCGGTGTCTGTGTATGTCTGCTCTTCCAGGAGCGAAGCTGAGGGGGTCAATGCTGGTGACGATGCAATGTTGCTCACTGCAGCTCTGTTTACAAACTTCAAGATCACACAGCAGCCTGCAAGTCACTGAACTAGCGATATAGCACAAACTGATCATGCTGTTTCCACTCATGCACAAGCCCAGGAGCGAGCTTGAAGCTGACATGCGCACAGGTGTCATCCATGAGGCCAGTGACTCTTGGCTGCAGGGCGTCAGATTTCTGTGCTGGTGTGCAAGGACTTGGTCACGGCAACTGCTAAGCATACTGCAACATGTGAAAAACGCAGTGCAAGCGCACTCGTACCAGTGTATTTTTGTGTGGTCGCATGGTCCAGTACCCTGCCAGCACTCAAACCACGCACACACGCCCATTACTGCAAAAGTTCACAGCACACGCACATACACTCTGTCTGCACGCCGCAGAGCATATTGTTTGTTGACATGTCCGTTCAAATTTGCTGTCACCAGCCACACTTTGCACTTCTCGGAGCCTCATATGTTCCAGCGCCCCGGCAGCATTACGCCCGCGCCCAACCCCCCCTCTTGACACTCGAAAAAGACCCATCACCCCCTCAGGCTCAGCTCAAACACACTGTCTGACAAACTCGAGTAAAGTCGAAGTTGGCTGTCCACACCGCACACTCACTTTTCGCGGTTCCACGTGTCCAGTGCCCCGCCAGCATGCCACCCGCGCCCACCCCCCTGACACCAGAAAAAAAACAATCCTGCCTTCAGGAGGTAGAGCTTAAACACTGTGTTTCTTGTAGTAACTTGAAGTCTGAGTTGAAGTCTAAGTCAAGTTGAAGTTTGCTGTCGATACCGCGCACTTCACTTTTCGCGGTCCCACGTGTTCCACCGCCCCGCCAACATGCCACCCGCGCCCATCCCCTTAAAATTAGAAAAAGACACATCCTTCCTCAGGTTGAGCTCAAACACACGAGTTCTTTCTTTAAAAACTATGCAACTTGAAATTGAAGTTAAGTTTAAGTTTGCTGTCCAGACCGTACACTCACTTTTCGCGGTCCCACGTGTCCCACGTGTTCCACCGCCCCGCCAGCATGCCACCCGCGCCCATCCCCTTGACACTACAAAACGACCCATCCTCCCGGAGATTGAGCTCAAGCATAGTCTTTGCTTAACTAACTTGAAGTCTAAGTCCAAGTTGAAGTTTCGGGAAAGCGCACTCACTTCTCACGATCCCACATGTTCCAGCGCCCCGCCAGCATGCCACCCGCGCCCACCCCCTTGACGCTAGAAAAAGACCCGTCCTCCCGGAGGTTGAGCTCAAACACACGAGTTTTTTTTAGAACTATGTAACTTGACATTGAAGTTAAGTTGAAGTTTGCTGTCCAGACCGCACACTCACTTTTCGCGGTCCCACGTGTTCCAGCGCCCCGCTAGCATGCCACCCGCGCCCACCCCCTTGACGCTAGAAAAAGACCCATCCTCGCTCAGGTTGAGCTCAAACACGGCGCCACGTGCCCGCCCATTCTTTCCGCCCGAGTGCACCAGCAGCCACGGCCCGGCCAGAACTTTCTTGGAATAGAGGGGCGCCACGCTCTAGAGAGGGTTTCAGAGAGAGAGGGGGGGAGAGAGGGGGGGGGGGGGGGGGGGCGGGG
>JAULBY010018943.1:0-10752 GCA_032358315.1 Ophiocytium majus
AGAATAGATCTTATACATTCTGGTGTGATGGACGAAAATTCAAATCCTTTTCTAGGTGAAGGGAGTTTAGTTATAAGATTAAATGATAAGATAGTTAACTCACCACTGCAATTTGTACCGGAGTATGGAAGCTGGTATGGTGTTGTTGTTAACGTTTCGAATGTGTATAAACAGATTGCTGCTAACATATGGGAAATGTCATATGATCCAACTAATCCGAATGACCAGTCTAGCAACTTAAATAAGGTCCACGAGGCAGTTAGAATGTTAACAGATCCGATAACATTCAGCGCTCCGTCAAGTGTCGTTACGGACACGCTAAGCCCGTTCTACGGCACTGATAACAACTCATATAAGATATTCACCGGGCCAATTTACCTTGGTAACGTGAGATTATTTAAAAATATGATAGATATAGATACACAATCAACGGTATTAAACCAAAATATAGTAAGGGATGAACAACTTGCACACATAGTAGATAATGCTAAACCATTATTGAATATTCCTAAGTTTGCAAGAAATAGATAAAGTATGCCAAGAAGAAAACCGAAACCGGAAAAAGTAGTACAAGAAAAAATAAAGGAGAGTTTAGATTCGATTATAATGGAGGAATCATTGGATGATATACTTCCGGGAATTGATGACCTACCCAGACTTAAAACTACTGAGATGATGGATTTCTCGGGAGAGAAATCTACAGCTCTAACAGATGCTAAGGCATTATTGGATTCAATAACCAACTTTTATGTTGATATGAATCATCCAGAGTCACATGTTGAGAATAAGAAGAGAATGGATACGATGAACCTATCGTCGATGATGTTTCAGCTTAAATCTGCTCAACATGCAATCACTAAAATACTCGAGGAAATAGATCTAGGTAACATGCATCCGCGTTTATTTGAGGTGCTAGCACAGCTACAATCGCAGATAATGCAGATGCCTAAAGACTATCAGGCTTATCTTGAGAAAATGGAGCAGAATTATAAGAAGACCCGAATAGAGATAGACGAGAAAAAACACGCAAGTGGTGTTGTCATGGATCAGCAACCCGGTTCTGACGGTGTTTATATTTCAACCAATGTATCTTCTGATGGTGGATTGAGATCAAGAGGTACTAGAGGTATCATGGAGGGACTCCGGGATATAATAGGATCAGAAATAATAGATATTAGACCCGAGGTGATAGATCCCAATGCTGTTGTTAATGCAAGAGATAAGAAAAAAATAGATGCTCAGAATCCTCTAAGAAAGGACGACGATAATTACGAAGATCCTGATGGTTATATCGTCGAGGATGATATACTAGAATAATATGGAAAACTTATTAGAAAGTGGTGCACAGCAGGAAACCACCTATTGGACAACTGCAAGAATAGATGAACTACTTAGAAGAGTTGACGAGGAGGGACTTGATTATAAGAGCGTCGATAACCCATTTCACGATAACAACCCGGAATTAAAGAGAGCCAATATCCTGTGGGAATATACCAACGAGGAAATTCTGGAGATGAAAAAATGTGCGGAAGACGTAACTTATTTTTCAAAATATTGTAAAGTAATGACTGATACTGGTCTAGATTATATCAGGCTTAGAGATTACCAGGAATCGGTGCTTAGGGAATATCAGGGAAGCAGATTTAATATATTCCTTGCGCCAAGACAGGTTGGTAAATCCATTACATCATCAATAATTCTAGTTTGGTATCTTCTCTTTAATCATGATAAGAATGCGATGATTCTTGCAAACGTAGGAGATACAGCAGAGGAACTTATGGACAAGATAAAGGCCATTATAAAGGGTCTGCCATTCTTTCTTAAACCTGGTATAATGGTAAATAACGTGATGTCAATGCGTTTTGATAATGGGTGTAGGGTTCTTGCTAAAACAACTACGAAAACTTCAGGTATCGGTTTTACTATCCATTTTTTATACATGGATGAGTTTGCACACATTAATCCAAACTTTATTGAGGCTTTCTTTAGATCGACATATCCAACAGTTTCTTCTTCCAAGGTATCAAGAATTATAGTTACATCTACACCTAATGGAATGAATAAGTTCTATGAGATGTATATGAGCGCTGTTAAGAAAGAGAACACGTTCAATCCAATTAGGGTCGATTGGTGGCAAGTACCGGGGAGAGATGATGCATGGAAACAGAGAGAGATTGGTAACTTGGGTAGTGAGGAATTGTTCAACCAGGAATATGGAAATCAGTTTCTTAGCTCTTCCAGCTTATTATTGGGATCCGGTGAACTTAGAAAAATAAGAAAGAATGAAACCGAATATTTCTGGAAGGAAATAAGTTGTTTGCATGATTCTGGATTAAATTACGAAAATCTTATATGGCATCCAAAATTTGATCTTGATAAATGTGATTTACCTGGTAAGAAATTTGTTCTTTCCATCGATCTTAGTGGAGGTGGAAGCGGTGACTTTACTGTTATTAATATATTTAAAGTTACTCCCCTACCAAGATCTGTCATGGATAAAATAGAGGAATTCGAGGATGAAGCGGATTTCTTTGGACTTGTTCAGGTTGGAGTATTCAGAGACAATGAGATAAAACTGGAGGAAGTTACAAAGATACTTCAGCTAATGTGCACAGATCTATTTACTGTCGATAGAGTTAAGGTAGCACTGGAGATGAACTTTAAAGGAGAGCTTTTATATGATAAGCTTATGCAGAGAGATGAATTCTTCGATGAGATGTTTTTATTTACAAAGCATACAGAGAGTGCAAGAGTTCTAAAGCCTGGTATAAAATACAACGAGAAAAATAAAATGAAATATTGTGAGATGTTAAGAAGTCTCATAAAGGAGGACAGAATACTCGTAAATGAAAAAAAATGGACAGTTCCTGAGCTTTTTACATTCGGTTTAAATAACAGAGGCACATACTCTAGTCAGAGCGGACATGATGATGTCGCTATGACACTAGTTAATCTACCTGGATTGTTCGACGGTTACGACTTTAACCAGATAGTAGGCGACGTTTTTGATGAAATAGAGGACAGCCCGTATAAAGATGCTATAATCCAAAAATTGGAAGGCGGTCAGGGAGCAGATGATGAGTCGAGAGGTCCTAGTACCAAGGATGGTAAAAACTATGGCGATTTCAGCAAACTCATGTAACGGACCGTTTTTAATATATCACTTCAATAATTCTTAATTCTTTTTTGATATATAGTCTAGAAGCAAAAATATCTTGAAAAATAATGGCAAATAAGGTAAAAATAGACTACTCACAGTTTAGAGCGTCTGGAGTTTATACGTTGGAGTTCGATGCATCGCAAAATGTAATTCTAACATCACAAACTATTAGATTGGTGGTTGGATTCTCTAATAAGGGACCTTTCAATACACCGGTTTATATTCCTGACGTAACAACACTAATATCTATTTTTGGTGACGTAGACAGATCACTAGAAAATAAGGGTTCTTTCTTTCAAAGATCGATACTAACTTGTTTAAATACAGGTCCAGTTTTTGCATTGAATCTTTTAAGATTGAATGACGACGAGGAAACTGCAAATCCCGATAAGGTTACATATCAGGCATACTCTGTTGATACTGAGCAGTATAACGGTGAGGTAACAAGCAGACTTTACTCATCTTATTACAATAAGGAGAGATTTTGGTTTGCAGATCCTAACTACTTCCTTGCAACATTAAGTGTTGCAGATCAGGGAAAACTATTCAGTCTTACCAATTTGGGTAAATCTCCTATGAGTATTATCACTAGAAAATCTACGGATTCTTCTAAGCCACTTAAAGGGTATGATATATTTGCAATAGATTGGTATGGTGCAAATAATGTACCTAGCTTTATGCACCCTTATGACTATATCTCGGATTATTTCATTGATGTAATTGCGGTTTACGGTAATTGGACAAATTATCAAGCTTTAGCTTTAGATCCTAAATGGAGTAAATATTTTACTAATAATGGATTTATTAAAAGTAGAATAGACGCATTTCTTTCTGAAGCTGATGTATCCATAGTTACTTCAGTTACTGGATGTATCATACCTGACTTCGTTGATCTTAATGGAGTTAATCAGTACATACAAACATTAGTTAACAATAATACTCCTTCTACAGGTTTATTCTGTGCAATAGATGAAGTTGCTTTTGATTCGATCTGTAACAATCCTTATACAATTGATTTGGTAGGTAATCACCTAATAGATGAATTAACTGGGGATAGAGATCTAGCAACACCTAGAATTAATTTCTTAAGCTACGATCAAGTATTGGTAGCTGATTACCTATATTCTCAAAATGTAATTGGTGTTACTGGAGCTACTGGATTTACTAGTGCTACCGGTGCTACTGTTTATGCTACTGGAGTTAAAGTTGGTACACTTTATACACTTACAGACACTAAAGGTGCTACTGCCGGTGTAATAAATGGATCTTTCTCAACATACGATCCTAATGCATATGATGGCGGATTACACTATCTTCAGACTTATGGCTTAACTGGTACTACCGGGGGATTCAATAATGCAATACAAAAAGCATCATTAAAAAGCTTTCTAAGTGTTACCTCATCGAATGATGAGAAGTTTATACTTGGTGTAGTCTCTGGATATACCGGTGGTTTAACTGGAGCATTAATTAACCAATTCTCTGAAGCATCATTGGTTAAATTGAAAGTTACTGGTACTAAGGACGTTTCTGGGGAATTAAGAATATTCTTTACCCACCCTCTTGATAATGCTTTTTATAGAGGACAGGGAATAACAGTTAGCCCAACATATAACTTAACATCATATAATACTGGTGCATCAGGAAGTAACCCTGTATTCTATACGAATGCTTATCAATTTGGTAACTCCGATTATGTTGATATTGTTAGCGTTGCTACGCCTGATGGTGTTACTGGACCTGGAGCTCCTCTTGGTGTTTCTAACGTTTTGGTTGGTTATAACGCTTCCGCTTTATATCAGGATCATAAATATGCAGCAATTACCGATGGAGACTTGGTTTGGAGAAACTCTGCAGGTACTAGTCTTAGCTATCTAGGATTTGAAAACACAGTAGATAAGGATCAGTTTGATATGGTTTACGTTAGAACTTTTAGTAATGTCGATAGAGATACAACAACAGTGGTTAACGTACCTACATTTGGTGGAGGTTCTACACCAACTTATGCCTCGGATAATGCTGGTCTTCCGGTAAGTAATCAGTCATTTGATATAATTTCTCAGGAAGGATCTATTAATCAATTCGTAGACTGTACTAAGATAGACGTTACTACTTTCCTTATAACTCAAGATAGTCTTGGTAATGTTCCTTTATCGGTAGGTGATTTGGTAGTTTCTACCGACCTTGACATATGTGAACCTGTAACAGGTAACAGACAAAGCAGATTAGCTAAAGTTACATCGGTTGCTAAAACAACAACCCTTGGTACATATAAGGTAGTTGTAGCTAGACCAGCACTTTATTATACTGCTGGGGTTGGTCTTAGAATTCAGAAATTCCAGTCGATAGCTCAATTTACGAGATCGTTTGATTTCACATATTTAAGTGGATTCACAATGACTGACTGGCACAGACCTAATGGTAGTGATGCTAGACTTACTGAGATACTTGATGTTATGTACGATACTAACATAGCTAAAACATTAGCTTCTAAGGATGTTATATCATTCAGATACATTGTAGATACATTCTCTGGACAAATTTTACCTAACTCTAAGAATCAACTTAGTAGACTTGCTAAATTAAGACAACAAGCTCTTGCTATTATAAATGCGCCTTCGATGTCACAATTTAGAGCTAGTACAGACCCTAGATTTACTGATGCACCAACAGCAGCAAACCCATATCCGAAATTAAATACTGCTTATATTGCGGATGGTGGTAATTTATCACTTAATCCTTCATATACCTTCAGTTTACCAACGGAGGATGACGGATCTAAATTCTGTGGTTTCTATTCCCCTTTCATCACAGTAAGGGAATCGAATAGAAATGTTGAAGTTCCACCAGCAGCATACGTTTCTAATAATTTCCTTAGAAAATTCGCAAATGGTGAACCTTATGCAATTATCGCAGGACAAAAAAGAGGGGTTATAAGCGGAGGAAATATCGTAGGAGTTGAATATGACTTTACTGATGAGGATAGAGGAAACTTAGAGCCTTTCGGTATTAACCCAATCATCAAGAGAAGAGGTATAGGAGTAGTTATATTTGGTAACCAAACGGCTTATCAACAAGTTAACTCAGCATTCAACTTAGTTCACGTAAGAGATCTTTTAATCAGTATAGAAAGCGATGTACAAGAAATATTAGCTAACTACCTATTTGATTTTAATGATGATTCTATAAGACTTGAGATTAAAACATTGGTTGATAATTATCTTGATGGTGTTAGAGCAGGTGGTGGTATTTATGCTTACCAAACTATAATGGATGCATCAAACAACACTCCAGCGATTATCGATATGAATATGGGTATAATCGACGTTATAATCGAACCTGCTAGAGGAATTCAGAAATTCATTAACAGAATTACTGTTACTAGAACTGGAGGAATCGCAGCTGGAGGATTCATACAATTTGTATAATCAAATTTTTGAATAATTAGAAGCAAAAGATAAATATAATTAGATATGGCAGGATTATCACATTTTCAAAATTCACTATCAGCGATAAACAAATTCGAACCTGTTTACCTGAATCAGTTTGAGGTTACTATTATACCTCCAGCTGCTGTTGCTGGTGGCGAGATATTACTTCAGCATGTACATAAGGTATCTGGACTTTCTTTGGATAAAAACCCTAGTGTTATATCTCAAAAGTATAAATTTGCTAAAAGAAACTATGCGGGTGCTAAACCAGAGAACACGTATATGGACGTAAGCTTGGGCTTTACCGTCAACTTAAATGATGCTAATTCAATGTACGTACATAAAACATTGAGACAGTGGTCAGATTTAATCTATAACCCTTTAACTGGTGCTATGGGACTTAAAAATGACTATACTGGTACTATAGTGATCTCGATCTTTAATAAGCAAGGTGATGTATATCGAAGAATAACTTGTAGAGATTGTTTTCCTACTAAACCAATAACTGCTATGAATCTAAGCTATATGTCTACCGACTTATATAAGATTGATGACATGGCATTTGCAGTTGATTACTGGGAAGATTTATTCCTATAAAATAAAGAAAAAAAATGGCAGGATTACCACATTTTACAAACTCTAAAGCAGCGATAAACAACTTCGAGCCGGTTTACCTAAACCAGTTTGAAGTACTTATAAATCCTCCAGCCGGAATTGTTGATGCAGCTACCACATTTAACGGTGAAGGTATATTAGCACAACAAGTTAAAGCGATAACAGGATTAGCAGTGGATATTGCTCCTGCTCAAACGGTTAATCAGCAATATAAATTTGCTACCAGAAGATATGCTGGTGGTGAGCCATCTCAGAGTGATATGACGCTTTCAATGGAATTTGAGGTCAACTTAAATGATGCTAATTCTATGACTGTTTATAAAATTCTTAGACAATGGTCGGATTTGATTTATAATCCTCTTACAGGAGCAATGGGATTAAAATCAGATTATGTTGGATCTATGTCAATATCGATATTTAACAAAAGAGGTGACGTTTTCAGAAGAATAAGAATACCTTCTTGCTTCTTGAGTGAGCCTATAAACCCAATGGAACTTGATTATGAAACTCCAGCTATATACAGTATAAATGCTAGTTGGGTTTGTGATTACTGGGAAGATCTATTTCTATAATACGATTAAAAAATATATTTTGAAAAAAAAGAGGCTAATTTGGCCTCTTTTTTGTTTTTGTGTTATATAATAGATAAAATAAATTATTTATGGATAACATATCTCCAGAAGAAATTCTGAAAAGAAAAGAAATGATGGGCGGCGTGGAATATGACGACCCTATTGAGGAGACTCAGATTGAGAACAAACCCGTGGTTGAACCTATTAATGATACACCGGTTTATACAGAACAGATTAAAGCTATAGATCCGGAGTATTCTGAGCCTCAGACTTCAAATAACTTTGGTAAGGCACAATCAGTGTCTCCTGGATTTGATACGGGATGGAAAAATTTACCTGTTGAAATACTACCATCAGGTGGTATATACTATCCCGACGGTACAAAATTAGCCATTAGATCTGCTGAAGTTAAGGAAATCAGACACTTCTCAACGATAGATGATGATGATAGATTGGATATAGAGGATAAGCTAAGCTATATTTTAGACAGATGTCTAAGAATGGATTTTCCTGGTGAAGGCGTGGTTTCATATCTTGATTTAAAACAGGAGGATAGATTTTTTATTATAATGGCTATAAGAGATTTAACTTTTGTTAGAGGTGAGAATTCAATAATGCTTCAGACAACAAAGAAATGTAAAGAAACTCCGGAGTGTCCATTCAATAACGGTATCGAATTAAGAACCGGTGTTTTAAGTTCATATGAGTTGGATGAGAGAATAAACAAATATTATGATTCCGAATCTAGAACATTCCTTTTTGATGTAAAAAGAATAAATAAAAAAATTGAGATGTCCGTACCTAGTATAGGTGTGACAAAGGCAATCTCTAAATTTATTTCTGACATGAGCAGAAAGGGTACTGAGGTTGATGAGGGATTTATAAAAATAGCACCTTTCATATTTAATGAATGGAGGGATTTAACTACCGATAGAATACTTATCAAAATGAGAGAGGTTGATTATTGGACTAAAGAGGAATATAGTTTATACTTTGAGCTTTCCGAAAAAATCAGAATTGGCACTGAATTGGAAGTTAAACAAAAATGCCCTATATGCGGTGATGAGGAGGTCACCGCGCCGATCAACTTTCCCAGCGGGTTCAGATCTCTTTTCGTTATTTCAGATATCTTTGGAGAACTTCTTTGAGATTAAATTTAGACTTTGGAAAGAACATGGATTAGACCCAGTTTGGGTAGAATCTATACCATTCTACGAATACCAGATATGGCTGGATATGTTGAATGACTCTATCGATAAGGAGAATGCTGATAGACAATCTGAGGATGGAGTTAAACAGTTATTTAATCTAACTAAATAAAAAATAGAATATATACAATAGTATATGGCAATGGATCAGAAACTTATATCGTCTTTATTAGATCTCAGCAGAAATGTTGATAAGCTTTCTGGTGACATTAAAAAGAATACTGCAACTACCTCAGATCTTGCGGAAACCCAAGCTAAATCAGCCGGAGACACGAAAGATCTGGGTAAAATTGCGGAAAGTATAAAGGGACTCGATCTAGGCAGTCTTAAGGGAGAATTTTCTCAATTAACCAAGAGCATGAGTGGTTTGGATTTTCAGGGTCTATCCAAGGATTTAAAATCTCTTGATTTTAAGGGACTGACTCAGGGAATAAAAGGACTGGATTTTAAAGAACTAACACAGGGAATAAAAGGACTGGATTTCAAATCTCTAGGACAGGATCTTAAAAAACTTGACTTTAAGGATCTTGCTGGAAGCATAAAGGGTCTTGATGTTAAAGGAATAGCTGGTGCTGCAAAGGGACTTGATATCGGTGGAGTTGCTAATGCTATAAAAGGTGGAGGAATAAAGAGCGTAGTTTCAGGATCTCTTGGTGGACTTGCAAAAGGATTTGGTAAAAATCTACTTGGTGGATTCGAAGCGGGAGGAAAGGTTGAAAAGACAGGAAATTATCTTGTTGGAGAAAAGGGACCGGAAATAGTTAATCTTACTAAAGGTGCCAATGTTATACCCAATGATATACTAAAAGCAAGACAGGATATACTAAAAAGGCTAGGTCCCAATGCACCAAGTGAAAAGGAAATAGCTAATAAAAAAAGGGAGCTACTCGAAACTGATCCTACAATGTATGATCAGGATAACAATCCACAATGGCTTGAGGAGGATATTAATTCATATTTAGAGGGTTTAGATAAAAGTTCACTCTTCACGCAAGATAGTTTAAAGAGTTTAGTTGGTGCTCCACCCAAGAAGGAAGAACCCGTGGTTGCTCCTATGGATAAAGTCCAAAATGCCAAGACCGAAGCTAAAGTTAAAGAAAAGAAGGATGGTCTATTTTCTAAAGTATTTGGCAAGAAGAAGGACGATGCTACTACCAAAGCAGAGGAAAAAACTAAGGGACCTTCATTATTTGATAAAGGTAAGGATTTACTCAAAAATATTGATAAGGAATCATTAATTAAAAGTGGTCAGGACTTACTAAAAACCCCAGCTGATTTAATAAAAGGTGCTTCCGGAATTAATTTACAGTCGGTACTTAAAAAGACGGAGGGGATAAAACCTTCTGAAATTAAGAGCACTGTTGGTAAATTAACAAAGCTACCTGAACAGAAGCTACAAGCTAAAGCATTACCTGCAGCTGCAAAAGCTACTGAGCAGATAAACAAAGCATCTGAGACTATCGCAAAACCAGGCGAGTCTAGAAAAGAAGAAACAAAATCCGCTGAATCCGCATCAACCACAACTCCTGCTTCGACTGCGGGATCTGCTGGTGAAATAAATAAGGATGATATCACAGAGATAAAATCTCTACTTATGAGGATGGCATCATTATTGGAAGGACCACTTAGTGTATCATCCATCGATGCACCATATAGACCAGATTCAAGACGAATATAAAAAATAACATTAATTATTTTTTTATACCGAGATATTTGATTACTTTTGTAGAAATCAAATAGATGTAGCAAAATGGACGGTTCAGGAA
>JAULBY010018954.1:0-19547 GCA_032358315.1 Ophiocytium majus
CCACTATTAAGTGCCACCCCTTGTGAGTGCGCCATATTTGAGATACTTTGATCTATCATGTGCCATGTAGTTGTGACGAACACCATAAATCGATGTCATCGGAAACTGGAGCGCATCAGGGTTGTGTACTACAGCAAAGCCGGATTCGTACACCATGTACATTATTAGGTTATACACTGTTGGCAACGAGCAGATAGCGCTTGGTGTACTAAAAATACGTCAGCTCCTGCTGCTGACTGGGTGGTTGCTGTTTACCAATTACTACTGGCAGTATTATATTTCAGTCAACTAGGAACTAGTAAGTTAAACCGGCAAAATAATGTGCATACAATAATACTTTTTTAACAGCAGAGCGTATTAACTAGTGCAGCTAGTTTGCTCCAGGACCTGCTGTTGTCGATTACGACAGTAGAGTTCTTTTAGCTCGCACCGGCAACTTGAACTAAATACTTATTGCCCGCTGTTCCTTAGTGTGTAGCACTTTTTTGTCAATCTACTTTGTACTACTAGTAGTATTATTACCTAATGTACACAATTATGAAGTCAGCAGAGCGTATTAAGTATTGCGCAGCTAGCTTGCTGCTGCTCCTTGTCGACTACTACTTCAGCTGTATTAGAGTACTGGTCCTGTCAGTAAATACTACCAGTAGTAAGCCAATTCAGTGCTGCACGCCCCTGTGAATATCACATAATATATTCATTTATAGAATTGTACGGATTATATCATATATATACAGTACGTATGTTGTAATAAGTTTATATGAACATGAAGTCAGCAGAGCGCGCATGCTTGGTAAATTACAGTGTCATCAGTACTTGCCGCTTGACACTGGCAGGCACTTGCCGTTTATCAATTACTTCGAGGTGCTAAAGTTTTGTCAACTGTAGCAAATTGATCGCTGCTGCCGCTGTGATAAGCGAGGACTGAGTGACACTTAGTAAGTGTACTAACAAGTCAGTGAGAGTTTTCCGATTATACACCTGCAACCATTTTCTTATTAATGGCCGGTTATCAGCTCCCAAAAAAATTGGCATTTGGTCAATTGTTAACCACTAATAAAGCAGTGTACCATGTTAACTTGTGAATTCTCAGCAGAGATGTGCTAACTACTACGTAGTATGTTAATTGATAGTGTGCTTAATTGCAGTATTGTGCTTAATTGCAGCAGTATTGTGTTTCACTTGCTTATGGGTGTAATTCAGAAGTATACAACTACCTTGCAGAGCGTATCAACTACAGCAGTGCACAGCTCCTTTGCTGCTGCTGTTCGTCAATTCGGACATGACACCGGCAGGTTGAGCTGTTTTTGCACACACGGCACAAAGCGCTGGCAGCAGCGTCACTTGCTGTAAAGTAGTGGCGCTGCTGTACGCGCACGCAGGCTGGATCAGCGAGTCATGCACGCTCAGCTGTGGGCAAGGATTAGATTTGTGTCAAGTAATATATATAAGTTAATAATAACCGCTGCTCTTTGTGATAGCTGACAGGTATTTAGGTCAGTCAGTGTAGGTCAGAGTTGACCGATTATACAGCAGTTTGCGATCATTATAAACGACCAATTACCAACTGATTTTTGGTATTTGGTCAGTTAAATATTTCGAAGCTGCGCAGGCCTCTCACATCAGTGTCATTGCAGTCAGCAGTTGCTGATTTGGCTGGTACAGCAACTGATGCTGTTGATGTCTTGCAGCGCTGAGCAGCTGCGACCAAGGTGCCGTGCTCATTCACGAGCTACCGTGCATATTTTACACGTCTTTCAATATGATATTATACCTGAAGCAAACTTGTCCTTTATGAAATATTTCGTACTTCTAGTATGTACACTATCATACTAAGTAGTATGATGGTTTAGTAGACACTTGGCCGCTTTGAGATGGCCGTGCTGCATCACCGTGAATTTCACCAGTCTACTGTTCACTCTAATAGATGGTGTTCTGTTAGTCATATGACATCATGATGAAGGCATGTGTGCACCAGCTATACAACTGTGATCTATTGCGGGGCGTCGGCTCCGGAGCCTGCCCTGCGCCGGCCGGCGGGCTAATGCTCGGCGGGCCCTGCAGTGGCATGTGCCGGTAGGCGTCTAGGTCGGGGGCGGGTGGACCCACCGCCGGAAGGACGTCGGAGATGGCGCGGTGCAAATTTCTGGCGCCAGCGCGTCACACAGCTTGCCACTGTGAACAGCCCGTCGCAGAGTTGGGACTGCCGCACCACAAGGGCCCTCACTAGGGCGTGAGCGTCGTGCGAGGTGGCGCCAAACTGGTCGAGCGCTTTTGGGAAACAGGGTGGTTGTCGTGGGGTCAAGAGCCCCCGATTCGACTCATGTTTTGATCTTTGTCACCAACGCTGCCGGGCATGTCCTTCGCCGCCGTGCGTCGGTAGGTCTCTCGCATGTGCCGTCACAAATGGTGACATCAAGGCAGCACGCCATGCCGTAAAGGCCATGCAACGGAACACAGAATATTAAAAAATGAAAATTAAAATTGTACTGCTTGAAGGTATTTAGAACCTGATTTTTTCATTTAAAAACATGGGATTCGAAGTACATTACCCCGGTACTTAGCAGCATACACTGCACTTACACACTACAGTAGCATATTAATAGTTTTTGTTTTATACATCTCTCTGTGTGATATTATACCTACTGCAATTTCGTCCTTTATGAAATATACGTGTACTATCTAATCTAGTAGGCTTGACCGCTTTACCATGGTCGTGGTGCGAAGAACAGTGAACACACAGTAACAATAATGGGCAGCACTTGCTGCTGCTGTTTGATTTAAATAACAAAAATCAATTGACGATTGAAGTATTCCTTGACAGAGAAAAAGTGTGGGGGGTGTCTGGTGCTTTCATCAGGTGGACGAATCACCCCACAGGCTTTGGCCTGGCATTTGGCCCCAGCCACGGCAGTATATGAGGTTAGCAGCCTTTTAGGTTTCTTTTACAAAAATGATTACAGTAAAAGTTGAAAACATCTTAGAAAATGAAAAAACAAGAAGTTGAGGCGGCGCCGCGGCAGGCTTGAAACAGAATATTTTTCTGTGCATGTGGCATATATGAAAATTTATTTGGCGCATTCAGCACAAGTACTTCAGCAGTAATAGCTCGCGCCGCACAGGCCGCCAGCTTTGTTTGTGCTCATGGAACCACAAAGAGTGTTAGGCGAGAAAGGTAACACAAATTGGCATTGACTAAGGTTTGTTAGCCCAACACCCCCCCAGCAGGCCCAATGTAAAGCCTTACTTGTCAAAATTGTTCTCAGAAAACTACCTTGGGCAAACACTAATGAATATGCCAAAAACGTCTCACCAAACTTCTGCCGCCAAGTTAAACCGCTTGCTGAAACATACATGAGGCGCAGATTTGAAGACAAATAATGTTCTACTACTACACTGTAGTACGTCCTACGAACTACAAAATATTCATGGTCACTTAGACGCCAGTACACACGCGGGTCTTTACCTAGAAACAAACTGCTTTGTGTCAGTGTATGGCTTACTCGGGTATGAAGATTTTAGGCAGAAATGTGCTGCTGTGTGCATGCACAGCAGGGGCGGCAGACCATGCACAGTGCTGCTACGGTCGAATGCCTGAGTAGTTACCTGGGCCAAATCCAGAAAATGCGGGCGCGCACTGCACAACGGGGGCGGGGACATTTAGCTTATTGTGGCAGCTACTCAGATAATTAGAATGGCTGAGAGTACTTTACTCTAGTGTTTACATTTCCTCTATATACTACTGTACCACGAAGTACTTCGGGTATACTATTAATGATTTAAAATATAACATTTGGCAATATTAGCTGCGGAAAATCACTGGTTGCTCAGCGACTATGGTGGCTACGGAGGAAAAGGTCTTGATTGATTACGCCGGTAATGAGGCACTGGGCAGAATCATTGTGGCTGGAACATATTTACTCTGATGGGAACTACGGTGCGCTCAGTGGCAGCATTACCTCCCATCCACGCATGCCGGTTCTGGCTAAGCAACCTGTTAAAGTTGGCCCTGTATGCTGCATGGCTGAAGTACTAGTAGAGTTACTTGCAAGAGTACAGACGCTCATAAGCCCTGGACTCCACCCGGAGGGACCTTCTTGCAGCCCCACCAACATGCAACACCGTTTTTGTCCATACTTGCGCCATGACACATGCTGGCACTGCCATCTGCCAGTGGTGCGCCGGTGACAGGTCTGAGTGTGTGCGGGACTGCAATGTGCTGGCATCGCCTGCGTGGCCTTCACGGCCGAAGGCAGCCCGGGCTATCTTTTTTTATTTATACTGCTAAAGGCAGCAGAGGAGGATTGAGCAGATCTGTGTGGTAACCCAGACTAGAGGCCTTAATATATACTAGAAGTATACCTGCACTTGGTGCTAGTACTGTGGTTGTCAAACAAAATGGGCACTGTGTGAATGCATGTATAATTCGAAGTATATACTACTCCGAAGTATCATAGAAGTATGATGTATACCTCTGTACTTCAGAAGTACATTCCTCGATGCCCTGTATATATCCGAAGTACATGGCACCGGACAGCATACTTCAGAGGCATGCACTGTGCTGCACAGTAGAAGCACAAAGGCAGTGCAAAAAGCAACAGGGCACTTTGGTAAGCAGTGAGCTCTGGGCGAGGATTCCCATTGCGTGCATGCGCAAACACGTCATTCCGTTTGATCTGTCACAGCCTCAGGCTCGACAGCCCTTCGCCTGCCACTGTTGGCAAGCTTTGCATTTGCATTTCAAGCTTTCTGCCAGCGACAGCTGGGTTTAGGTGCAACTCGGCCACATGCCTGCTTCAGGAGCTGGCGTGGGTGGACATGCTGGTTCCGACTGCGACTCGGAGTGTGTACCTGAAGGGCATGTTATGCCTTAAAGGCACAAAGAATTGCTCAAGAAAAAAAATGGCATACCAGCACACTGTTGGGCACTTGAGCACTTGGCTATCCCAGCACCACTGGTTGACAAATGATTTTGGTTGTAGTGCCCAGCCTCTGCATACCACCAGTAGTACGCCCCAGCTGCACCACACACACTTGTGTGGCATATGTCATATGGTAAGCGCATAAGCGCAGTGGTGTGTCCATGCTCACAGCTGCGGGGCTTGTTACGAGTAGTGTGTAGGGCTACCTGCAGCGGCTGCCGCTTTAGCGGGGGGGGGGGGCGCTATTTTGTGCATTTTCGACCAAGAGGCGTGTACGCATGCTGCAGCGGAAGCGACGCGCCAACATACGGCCTTTGTTGAACTTCGTCTCGCCTTTAGGTGTGGCTACTGCTTGCGGGCGGCCTGAGGCACCAATCCATGTGCGGCAGGCTGCCACTAGCGCCGCGCGGCGGGCGCCACAAAGAAGCGCGGATCCTCACACTCGCGCAGGTCTCGGCGTTTGATCTTCTTTCGACACAGCGGGCACTGCGGCGAGGGCTCGCTCAGGAGCCGCTGTATGCATTCCTGGCAGCACGCCTTGTGTCCACATTTCTTGAAGCGCTGCGCGCGCGGCTCTTGCAGGCACACCTGGCACAGCCTTGCATCGTCCTGCTGCTGAGCTGGTGGCACGGCTGGTGCAGCCGCTGCCGCCGCCGCGCCGCCGCCAGCAACCCCTGGGCAGAGGTCGGCCAGGTTGGCTGCCACGGCAGCTGCGGTAGGGCGCGCGTGTGGGTCGCGTAAGCACTTCACGGCTAGGGAGGCGAACGCGAGCATGGTGTCCTCGGGCCACGCCGCGCCACACAGCTCCCGCAAGCGTCTCACATCGCCGTTGTTGGCAGTAACCGTGGCGTGGCACATCGCGCTTGATGCGCGCTGGTGTGTCACTGCCGGTAAGCAGCTGAGGAGGGTACAAGCATCGGCGACGACAGAGTCTCTGAGCTCAGTTTTAGCAGAAACCACAAGGGTTGCCATTAGCAAGTGGACTCATCAGCACATGTTCATTGGCGCAGTATCTGCAGGCATGCATTGTGCACAGGTCGTGCCAGACAGAGAGTTAGTTCTGAAACAGGCAACGTTCAACTTGCTCGCTGCGAGGGCAAGGGCACTAAGACACAAAGTCTCGGGCACTGGCCTAGGCAACAGCTGCATGCATGGCTCAAGGATTCCAGTGTGGACAGCGCCATGTGTTCGAGGCAGCTGGAGCTAGCGTTGTTCACCTGCATGTTGACGACGCCGAAGCTGAACATGTCGCTTGCGGGAGACATGATGCCGTGGTCACGGTAGTGCTCACACATGTAGGACGGTGAGCCCGCCACCTGGTGCGTCACCGCTTGCGTGTCTTCCTCCCGCAGCTGGCGAGCGAAGCCGAAGTCGGAGATGCGAGCCCTCATGCTGCTGTCCAGCAGTATGTTGTGTGGCTTGATGTCCAGGTGCAGCATGATAGGTTTCTGAGGGAATGGAGGCAGCGCAGGCGCAGCGCCTGAGCCGAGTATTGCGCTGTCACTGGCATGCTGAATTGGATTTCAAGTGCGTCTATGAATGCAAGGATGTTGCATAACGGCGATGCAACCACATGTGGTGATTCTGGAAAGGGCGCACGGCCCAGTGGGTATACTACACTTGCATGTGGCGTGCGCAAGCAGTGGCAATCCCCGTAACTCTGTGGTAGCATGTGCTCAGCCAGTGAGAGAAGCACCGGAGGCATTGGCAGGGTTTGAGAGAGGCTCCGCACCTGGGCATGCAGAAAGGCCAGGCCACGCGCAACATCCGTCGAAGTGCTGACACGCTGCTGGCACGTCAGAGCGCGAAGATTTGGTGCATCCTTCAGGTGGTCGTGGAGACTGCCTTGTGGCATGAGCGGGTACACGATGCAAGGGGGTGCTCTGGGCGGAACGCTGATCGCCAGGATGGGCACTACGTGCGCGTGGCGCAGTTGCAGCAGCACGTTGGCCTCCTTAAGCACATCGGTGACAGCCTGAAGCGCAACAAAGTTTGACGTGCATGAGCAGCAAGGAGCGCACGCCGGGGCACAGATTTAAACAGTGAATTGCAGCTTTCGAATTGGGTGGGGCTCTGAGATTGACATCAACTTTTGCAGGTGCTCTCCGCTATCATGCCTCAGTCTTGCAAAGAGCTGTTCTGCAAGCAGGGCGAGTACAGAAATGATCTGCCAGTGGCACACAATGCTGTGCAGCGCAACGGGCAATGCACTCATGCATGGCGGACCGCTCAAAACAGGTGCTTGTGGGGCAGCAGGCTTTAAGTTAGCACACTGCGTGTCCTCACCATCACCCGTCGGCCATTGTTGGTCAGCTGTTTCACAGCCACGTCAAAAGACGGGCCACCCCTCAGTGATAGGTGCATATGGCCGCGGTACACAGCGCAACTGGCCCCCCTGCCAAGCTCCCTGTCCTCGCTGAAGCCCCCACAAGCGCCGCTGACTACGTCTGCAGGAACGAGCCTGATGTCGTGGGCAGAGGCTGTTTCCAGTGCGTCTGCATCGGCAGGGGGCGCGACTCGGCCGCGGGTTCTGGTTCAAGCGCTACCTCCGGTGCTGCCAGTGTGGCGACGCTAGCCTGGTGCACGTGTGCGCAGCACGGAGTGCACGGCAGCACTGGGTAAGCAGGATGTGAAGGAACGATGCAAGTTCAACACCTTCAAGTTCAACTTGCTAGACTAAGTGACAGCAGCAGCTAACAACGTTGGTGCTTGGAGGCACTGGTGCCGGCCAAAGTTTGAAATTGGATGGTGCCATACTATTGTCAGTACATGACAATTGCAATTACTAAGCAGCCTAAACTTCAAGGGCTACAAGGGGGGTGGTCTCCATTTTTTCATATGAGACCATCTTGAGGTACCTCACTTAGGAAAACTGTCGTTTCGACTTTTGAGTGCTCGTTTCGACTTTGTGAGAATGCAAACCTCCCAGTGGTGTCAGTGGTAGCCTGGGTGTCATATTATGCGAGCCTCAGCCCATGCCGCAGGCCATCTGCGGACACCAGGCTTGTGCTCCATTGTCGTACAGTACCACTACAGTAACTATAGTATTTCTAGAAGTATACTGCCATAGCATACACGTAACCATCGACAGGACCTGCACAGCTGATGTTGCGACCTGCCACTAGTAAAGGCAGCATCTTTACTAGGAACCTACAAGGCTTGATTATGTTGCGTCGCTGCTGCTAAGTACTGCTGCAACATTGATGTACCTAGCTCGACGGGTGGCGCCAAGGTACTCACCCGCAACACCTACGTATCAAGTTGAACCTACACACTAGTGCCTGAGTACGTCGTTTCAATCCGAATACTTAGTCTAGTATTAGTAGTACTGGCGGCCTGGGCCAATCCTCCGAGATTCTGCATGCATTGCACCTTTTTGATGCCATACAGTGTAATCCATGCTTCAGCAGGTTCGAGTGGATCTTCAAGAGTTATAGCAGCTTCTTTGCTTTGTAATTCATTTACCCCTTGCGCGAGTGCTCCAGAGTGACAGTGGTTCCGGCAAGAAGACCTAGTGTACGCTCCTACACTGTATAACTATACCTTGTAGCTTGCATGTTTCAAATTACCTGCAACTTCGCCTCGGTTACCGAACGCTTCGAAGTGCATTTATGTATGTACCTGTGCACCATCGCCCACTGGCAGGCCTGCAATGAGGTTGTCAAGCCACACGCGCCTCTCGTGGCTCAGCTTCCAAACATCCTGCCGCACCACCTTGTTGCAGCCGCAGCTGTTGAAGTAGTCCAGCACTGTGCGCTCACACCTGGGAGTCAGCACACAAGCGTGCACGTGTAAGTGGGCAGAAAACGGGTCTCTGTCTCATGCATTGGTTACATTCAAAATCTAGGTTCAGCTTCCTTCATTAACGCATCCTTTTAAGCATGAAGCTTCAAATTAAAGCTCTGTGGTGACTGCCTCAGCCCTACCACATGGGTTGCTGTGGTAGCAGCCAGTCTGAGAGGCGTGCATCAGTTGCTATGCACATTGCGGTGTGTTTACTCCCTAATGTCATGCACACTTCTGCAGCAGTCACATGTGCCTAGTCTGTGTACTATTAGCACCTACTACTAGTAGTATTTGACATCGGATGGCTCAACGGCACCATAGTTGCTATCTAAGAGTCTGCGCTGGATCAGATCCTGCAGCTGTCAAATGGAATGCCATGCCATAGCACTGAGCATGCAGCATGGATGACAAGGTTTACTTCGATTCCAGCTGGTAAGGTTGTACTGCCTTCCCTTTCTTGCAGCTGTCAGTGAGCTGACTCACTTGAACGCTGCCACGCCACCGTCAAAGGCATGCTTGTTGGTGATGGTGATAACCTCCGAGCCATCGCGCTGCGACTGCAGCGTGACACCGCACACGTGCTGCTGCGTGACCCTGCTGCCCACATCCCTGACGTCCCTCGCGAATTGGATCTTGTTGGCGCGGGGCACTGGTGGCAGGTCACCCGAGCGTGGACGGACATTCCTGGGCGCTGAGTCGTCGTCGCCACCAGTGTCGGCAAGTGCATGGGGCTGGCCTGTGACGGTGTCCAAGTCGTTGTCCTGCCAAGTACGGCACACACAGCCATGATGATCATGTAGCTCACGGTGAGGTGAACCAATGGACGTGCTCATGTGCAGCACCAGCAGCAGTTTCATTTGCATTTCGTTAAGTGGAGCATTAACGAGGCATGCCATGCAGGTCCTAGGCAGATGAGCAGACATACTACTAGTAGTAGGAATGGTGACTCATCGGATCATGTCAAGCTCGTTTCGGGGCAGGTTGTCAGCATACTATTATGCATATACTGAAGTATAATGTAACCCAGCAGTACCTGGTCATCCGTTGAGTCATCCTGGTCTCCTTCGTACACCAACAGCAGGCCTGCCGTGAGGGTCTCCAGCCACTCACGGCACCTGGGGCCCAGGGTCCAGGAGTCCTTGCCGCGCACCTTGCGGTAGCCGCACCTGCTGAAGTCGTCCAGCACAGCGAGCTCCGTCCTGTACCCAAGAGCCACACGCGGTACATACAGTGTTGTGTAATAGTTGTATGGCAATACTAATGCTGGAAGTGATAGTCTAGACACAATTTGTTTCGTGACAGAAATGCATGTATACTTGATGTTACGTTGCGCACACAGAGGTCAGTCAGTGTGCACGGAGGTAGTCACTAAGTATACACACATGCCTGTCCTAGGTACGAACGACCACCATGCAGCCTTGCACTACCCTCTGTGGCGGCAACTGGTATACTTTGGTGTCAGCCACTGTGACAACCCAGTCGCAAAATTATACCACAACGCCAGTAAACCTTTAGTACTGTAGTCTAAGAACAGTTCAACCCACAACCCACCCATCTACAGACGGAATCCGTAGTCACGGTGCATGTTCTGGAAGGTGCCACAACATGAGTAGGGCTGTCCTCAAAGTCTATGCAAGCATAATATGATGCCGTTCGAGTAGCTAGTGGTGCATGGCCGCAGCAACAACTCAGCTGGTGGCCACCCCTGTTGTTTAATTACTAGCAAAGCCCCACCATGCAGCAAGCGTCAAGGGTGGCACTGCTGCTGTGGTGCCCCAGTGCTGCTGCCTTTGCTACACTGGTGCTGCCACAAGGGTGCACAGCGCAATAGCAGCTGCTGGTGCCGCCACACGGAAGCACGGCGTAGCACGAGCAGCTGTGACACTCTCAAACCATCGCTTGCACAATGTCATATGTACCATCTGACAGTATGCGCCAGCAAAGGAATACTTCAGAATTGCAGGTGTGTGCGATCTGATGAAGGGCTGCCGCAGGCCTAGGCTACCGTGCAGACACTGTAGGAAAGTGCCCTGCCCTCCCACCCCTGTGCCTCCTGCATGCCTGAGGTCGTCATGATTGCAGAGCCACCTGGGAGACGGCCGTGCCCCCTTGGCCTCCAGCATGCTCATCAGCCTGAGGCAGGCTGAGACTGTGCACCAGCCCACGTATCATAATGGTGTTACAGTACTTCAGAAGTACAACACTTACGGGTTGGTTCGTGAGCTACATATTATTTCAAAAACCTGTCAAGTCTACAGACCAACGTGCCTCCCAAACATCGGCCTGTGCGCAAGCTGCGTTCGAAAACTCCCGATACGCACGCATGCGCACGCAGCCCAGGGCTGCGAGCGCAGCTCGCACACAGGTTAAGGCAACCTTGAGCTTGGACAAATACTGGTCCAGGAGTGCCTGGAGGTCAGCTCTTCAACACCCTTGCTTCCGGCCATGGCCGTGGTTTTAGGCAGAAGTTTATTTGATTTGTGCTGCAAGCCGGCTCCGGGCCTTTACATCTGGTGCGCTCAATAGATGTGCACTACTAGTAGTACCAGAATGAAATGTTGCAGCGCACTGACATGCTGCTATGGCAATGGCGCTAGCTATACATGTGTGTATGATAGCACTTGTATAGGGCATGCCTTGATCATTGGGCCCGCCAAGCCGCCCTGTTCAACAAGTTGGTGGACACTTGCTAAAGCCGGGTGTACTGTTTCACACACAGTTCGTTTAAGTTACTCATAAAAGGCTATGACTGCTGCTGCACACAATGCAGTGTAGTACCAGTAGAGCTAGTGGCAAATAATTAATTACTGTAGCCTAACACACAAGCAGATGGCTGTTCCACTTAGAAGGTGCGCTTGCGGGTGATGGTGATGACCTCCGTGCCGTTGTCCTGCACCTGCAGCAGGAAACCGTGGCCCGGCTCCTGCTGCTGACCAATGTTTCTCAGCTGTTTCGTGAAGAGGAGCTTGGCTGGGTTAGGCTCCCGGCTTGGCGGCTGGTCACCGTTGCGTGCAGTGCGGGCATCCCCGGGAGCTCCAGCGTCGTCTGACTCACCAGACTCTCCGGAAAAGTCATCAGATTCGCTCCCTGAGTCAGGCTCGCCTGTGGCATCGCTTTGCGCGGCCTCCGAGTCACCCTGTCAGCGGGCGGTGTGCAGCGTCAGGGCGGTGTCACCGTTGCATGCAGCAGACTGCAGCTGTGTGAGGTTCAACATGTCATGCACCCCAGGGTGCTGGCTGGTATGTGCTGCAACGTGCATGGCAAGTGTACACTAGTGCCACACTGCATGCCGTTGCACTGACTGTTGCTCCAAAGTGTAAGCAAACGTCAAACTTGGCACAATCATGATGTCATGCAGGGGCCACCGTGGCAGGCCAACAGACATATGGGTGGGCAGGGGTCAGTGCCACTGCGTGATCATTTCAACCAGCCGAAGCATGAAACTTACCCGGTACAAGACTGGAGCAAGGAGGAAGCACTGCGCGCATGAGGTGCAATGATCATCATGGCAGCCTGAGCCAGCACTTACAAATGTACAGTGTCACCTACCTCGTCACCACTCTCATCGGAGGCATCCTCTGGCAGGCTCGCAATGAGGCGGTCCAGCCATTCGCGGCACCTGGGGCTCAGTGTCCAGCGGTCCTGGCCACGCATTTTGCGGTAGCCACACCTGCTGAAATCGTCCCGCACAGCGAGCTGCGTCCTGTACCCAAACATAATCAGACACACCATTGGCAGCTTTGTGTGTTACTTGCACGCCAAGCGTTGTGCGGCGAGTGTAGTGGGTAACTTGCGATATAAACTTAAGTGCTTTAATGGCATAGGTGCATGCGTTCATGACGTACTGAACTTCTTGAAGAATATGGTACGGCATGTGAGCACACAGAGGCCACTTGTGCGCGGACGCATGTGCCGGTATACGCACTGCAACAGTGGCATGCTTCTCCCGACAAAAAGATACAATTCATCACGGTATCACCGTCTTGTGCAGCAGCAAATACACTTTTGGTGTCGGCCACAACTTCATCGCAATTCAATATCACAATCATTACACCAGTGTACTTTTACTGCATGCATGGCGTCGTGCGCACAGTGTGTCACCTGCTGCAGGGGCACGGTTGTTCGGTTACGAACTACGAGGGCAGCCAAGCATGCCAGTGGTTTTGAAAGGATGGTGCGGAATGTTTGCTTTAGAGAACACATATAGTGTGGATCCGTGTTTTTGTACCTGCTATACTTGGAAGACAGCACAGTCCACAATCGCACATCACACACAACCCATAACTCTCAGCTTGTTAGGTTAGGTTCCTAGCTTTCTACTGTTACAGTAGTGCATGGTCTAGGAGGCGACAGTCAAAATAGGTGAGCAAGGATGCGCTTTTGCGAATGTGTGCAAGCATGGCGCCATGTACTGTAGAGGTGCAGGGCCGCAGCAGCGACTTCGTTGGCGATGCCACTAGCAAAACCCCCATCATGCACCAGAGCAAGGGGGGGTACTGCTACTGCGCACCTGCTGCTGCTGCTGTCATTGTTGCTACTGTAACATTGATGCTACTATACTTGGCAAGAGCGCACAGCGCACCAGCAGCAGCAGTGCTTGGTGCCGTCACGAGCAAGCACGGCGCAGCAGGAGCAATAATTATTGCAGTACAATAGTAATTAAAAACCACCGCTTGCACACTGATTTTGTACGGTACGCACGCCGCACAGTTGGGCACAAGTAAGAACAACCTCAGCCTTGCACCGTTGTTGTTCTGGAGCCTCTGAAAGTGCTCGACGCCCTTGGTTCAGGCTGGCCAGTAGCGTGCTACTACGTATTACTAATAGTATAACTACTGCGGTAGTAGGCATCGAAGGCACAGCGTGCACTGCAAGGCTGTCTACATCTTGTGCGCTTAGAATGAGGGTGTGTACAGGACCATGTTGTTGGTGCACACTGAAAAACGGTGATACCGTATGAACACACTTACTCCACGGTTACCGTAGTATTGCTAACAGCATGTAGTGTAGTAGCGCTAGTAATCAGAAAAACATTAGCGTCACACGCCAGCTGCCAAGGCTGCTGCCAGTGCAGTGAGCCATTTCAACAGACATTGTGAGAGTACAGTGTGCCACTGACTCATGCTGTGCATATTCACCTGCCGCCGGCCACCCCGCGTTTGCCATAGAAGGTGCGCTTGCTGGTGATGGTAATGACTTCCGTGCCATCGCGCTGCACCAGCCGCCAGAGCCCGTTCAGCCGTGGCTGATGCTCTCGGGCAATGTCCCTCACGTTTTCAATGAAGCGAAGCTTGGCTGGAGCAGGATCCGTGGCCGGGGGCTGGTCACCGTTGCGTGCAGTGCGTGGGTCCCTGGGAGCTGAAGTGTCTCCATCACTTGAGTCTTCGGCAGAGTCATCAGACTGGCTCTCTGAGTCAGACTCGTCTGCGGCATCGCTGCCAACGGCCTCAGAATCCTCCTGTCAACGGCATGATTTGCAGTGGTAGGGCGTGGTCACGGTGTGGCACACACTGCACGTAGCGTGACTCACAGGCTCAACTACTCATGCACAGAGGGCGCTGGTTGGCATGTGCTGCAATATGACGGCTGTTTACCGTGAGAATAGTGACGCATTGCATTCCTTAGGATGGACCGTGACTCCAAATTACTGTACACCCAAATGGCATTTCACACTTGGTACATACATGAGCCGTGATAGCGCACTACTACTGGCAAGCCAGCACGTGGTAGTTTGTGGTTGCAGGTGACCATGACCGCAGGACCGCATAATAATTTATGCATGAAGCTTCTTACGCTCAAAATAAATCTGTGACGGAGTCCAACCAGACGCACGTAACAGAGGCTCATAACAATGGTACTGTTATTGAATTCACTGGGGCACGGAAACTTTAAGCCTTGTGCACTATTTGTGCGATGTGCGTGACTGGATAGAGCATGAGCAAGCAGGCTGCCCTCCTGCGGTGCTAGCTCATAATATCACAAACAGAAAAACTACAGTAGTAATTCAGCACTCGCCACTACTAGACTAGTATGCACTCTTTTAAGAGCAGCATGTTGCCAAACACACATGTCACATGATGTGACGTGTGTATACTGTAGAGCAACCCTGGATGGGGTGTACAGTTGTAGGTGATATTGCCACAACCGGTGTGTGTCTGCAGGAGCTTACATGCCCTTGCCCCATTGTGGCACCCCATACAAAGGTGCGCTATGCGACCACCACACGTCTTCCACACGGTGTGACACTCTATCCGCCACAATGAGCGTCGGATGGTGGTGTGAGTAGTAGCTGTCTGGCAACCCGTGGAGTGGGCTTCCATTGCTGCTACCACAGTTTGTGATCACACGGGTGTTATCCGGGCGTTCGACAGCTCCAGCACATCTGTTGCACAACGCGTCTGTTGCACAACGCGTCTGTTGCACAGCTTACTAAGTACTGTAGTACTTCGAAGTGCGTACTAATAGTAGTATGTACGCACTTCAGAAGTAGTACGCTCGCCTCGCTATGCGCACACAGCGAATGGCCCCCTGTGAAGCCGGCACGTGTTTTGAGTGTGTCAGGGGGTCAGGCAACAGCTCAAGCGTTTCAAGGATTGTCTTACGCTCTTTGACAGACATGGATACCACTGCACCGGATGAGGCCACGATGTCACTGCCAATGTTGTTGCAAGCACGTTTGTTGTGCGCAACTGAGGCCTCGCTTTGGGAACAACATGCACCGCAACAGCAGCTTTTCGGGCCGGAACACATGGTCGTACCTCTGACTCGGCCTCCATCTTTTCAATGAGGCCGTCCAGCCAAGCCCGCTGTCGGCGCGCCAGAGTCCATGTGTTGCCAGACTTGCGGTACTTGCACATGTTGAAGTAGGTGGCGATCGTGTCCGCTGCCAGGTCCGTCTTCTCGCAAAACTTCTCAGGATCCTTGATGGTGAAGACCTCGTCACCGGCACGATCCTTGCAGCGGCAGCCGCACCTTCCCTTGGCTACCAGATCCCTCGCTTTTGATATGAAGGCCAGGGCTCGCGGAGGGGCGCTGCGGCGCAGGCACACGTGTCACATGATTTTGGGACAGGTTGTGAGGTAGGCCTAGGGACTGCAGGCGCCCCGGTTTATCCGACGGCTGTGCCCCTCCCCCCCGAAAAACGCAAATCCAGCTGGTGCGAGCTACTGCAAAAACAGAGTGCTGTAGCGCGAGCCAGTGTCAAAGGTGGGTGCAAGCTGGTTGGAGTTCGCAAGCCGAATGCCCAGGGCATAACTGTGGCTGCCAAGTTTGGCATGTGCAGTAGGGCGAACTGAAGGCAAAGTGACGACACCGGTGCGCTGAGGTCGGCATACAGCAGTCTCACGCCTGCCAGCAACCGCATCGTCGAAGCATGGTGCTGCTGTTGGCGCCACTACTGCTGTTACGGGCACCACGAGTTGCAGCCGCAGCGGCTGCAGGTGGTGGTGGCCTGGCGCTGCTGCTGCACACCCGCACGCGTGCGAACCTTTTCCCACCCTGTACAACACACGTAAGTGCACGCTGCGGTGTCGCAGCCAAACCTCACTGCCGCCGAGTTGACGCGAACGCAGAAATCAGTGCAAGTCAGTGCGTCTAAGCTGGTTCGAGTTCGGCAGCCAAAGCCATCATCGCTGCCCAGGTGTGCCATGTGCATTTGGGCGAACGTTTAAAAATTGTGACCTACAGTGAGCTGAGCCCGGTTCACAGCAGCCAGCTCGCGTGCCAGTGAGCCGCATGGGCGTGGTGTGTGTGGTTCCGCTACCGCTGCTTCCAGCCGCTGCCGGCGGTGGTGGCGGCAGTGCCTTGCGCTGCGCGCGCAGCGCAGCACTGCGAACTTTTTCCACAAATGCTTGGGGGGGCAGCGGGGCGGGTGTCGCAGCCAAGCCACGCACCGCTGCCAAGTAGTGCCGGTGCCACAGCCGCATGGTGATGCTTACCTGTTGACCGGTCGCCCATGGCGGTGCGCGCCCCAGGCACAGGTCGGCTCTCTCGGCACACTCCTGCTTGAGTGAGTGATGAGTGTGTGTGTGTGTGTGTCTTGACCTTGTGTAAAACGAACGCTGCAAGCAAGAGCGAACGCAGCAGGTTTCGGAAATTTATCCGGAGAAGAGAGGGGGGTATCAGAAAAATCTCTTGGCTGAACGCCCAACTTCAAGTTGGCAACTTATTGCGCGGCGCGCTCCGGGCACCAGAGGCAAACTTGGCGCCCAGCAGGAGCAGGGGGGGTGCACACGCGCCAATTAATTGGCAGTGTTGCAGGCTAGCCTGTGGCGACCGAGGAACATGGTTGTACAAGCCCGCGCGCGCACCAGCTCGAGGCCAACTTGGCGCCCAGCAGGAGGGGGGTGCACACGCGTCAATCAGTTGGCTGTGTTGAAGGCTGCATGTGGAGACCAGGAACATGGTTGTACAGGAAGGGTGCCTATGTCCCGCAAGCACCAGGCAGGTGGCTTGCAAGTGACAAGCGCCTCTAGCCGCCGCCAACGGTGCAGCACTGCAGCAGCAGCGACAGCACCTGCACCACAGCACCTACTCTGGCAGCAGCACCAGCAGCTTCACCAGCGAACTCCCGCAGCAGCGGCCATTTCCGTGGCTCCCGTTGCTGCCGCCGTGTGCCTAATGACACGACAGTTTGCACCGCCTTGCCTTGCAGGTTAGGTGGCAGTGCGTGAGTCTCTGCTGGTAGTGATTGCTGCGTTATGGGTGCATTGGACCAAGGGACGTTGTGCACGTCCCGCCATGCTAACCTGGCTTCACCAAGCTCTTGTGTACTTCCCCTGCATGCGTCCAACTTTCATCCGCTATGGGCGCCGTGCCCCCGCCCCCATTCGGAGTTGGGCCCGCCACCCAACTGTCAGCTCGGGCGGGACAAATGAAGTATTTCAAGTATGAGTGTACTTCAGTTTGTGAAATACTTGTAGTACAGTACTTGTTAGGTAGTACTTCAAGTACATGTGCTCAATCCGCCACTTGTGACAGCAGAGACTGGCCCTTGCTGGTCCTTTCTGAAGTCAAGGCATCTGGTTCCGCCTGATATTTCAGAAAACACAGTGCCACCGCACTGCCGCACGCAAACACTGCCTACATCCATAGCCGCAGGTATGCGTGACACCGTAATGCCCTTGAACACCAAGGGCCGCGCCGCCGGCTGGCAACACCTCCCGTGTTGCGTACTCTATTGCTGCCGTCGCCGGGAGCAGACCGGTGTCTGCCCTCAGGACTGATGCTGCCGAACTGCAGCAACCCCCCTGGGAGGAATGAACAGACCTACAGGTGTAGCCCAGGCAGAATAATTCGAACTTATGCCAGCGCCTGTGTGCTGATTCATCCTAGCGCGTTATTCTCACTTACGTGCCTGGCACTGCCACGGCAGCGGCGCCCTGCAGCCGGCGGGCGTGCAGCACACACGGTGCAGAGCTCCATGCAGCTGCTGTGGGCGCAAGCAAGAGCAACTGCAGCAGCAGGCGCAGGAGAGTGTTCACGTGGGCATGGTGCAGGCTGCTGTCATGGTGCGAAGCCGCCACAATGCTCGCCGGCATGCGCCCTGTGCGGGTAGCTGGCCCGACACCGGACTTCAAAACCACTGCCGCTCCAGCACATGGGGCACGCTTTGTACACAACCCTTTTTACACGCATCCGCGCCTGGTCACGGCCCAGCTGTCATACCTGCCTCAGGCCCCGCTGCCTGCTGCCAAGAACCCTGCTGCCATCACCCGTGCGCTACAGCTTTGACAGCAATGGACCGGGGCGCGCATCAGGCGCTGCCGCCGCCGCCCAGCCCCCGGGCTAGCGCCTCCGCGAACGCGCACAGCTGCTCCAGCTGCTGCCGCTGCGCGCCCCCCGCGGTCAGCGCGCGCGAGGCCGCCTGCAGCACTCCCAGCGTCGACCGCAGCCCCGGCGCCTGCTGCTGCTGAGCACCGTCGCCACTCCCACCAGCGGCAGCAAGTTCGGCGCCACCGCCGGCAGCAGTTGTGCCGGCCTCCACCCAGGCGCATACCTCGGGGTCGAGGGCGGCGAGGAGGGTGGGGCGGTCGGCGGCCGCGGCAGCGGCGGGGCGCAGGCGTGTGCGCGCGGCCGCCACGGCCTCTCGCGCGAGTGCCTCCGGGGCGCGCCCTCCGCTGATGAGGGCTTCCGCCTCGAGATCGTGGCCCAGGGCCAGAAGCGCGCGGCAGTGGGACACGCGCAGGACATCAGGGTCCTGGGGGTGGGGAGAGTAGAGGACAGGGGTTGGGGAGGTCGGGGGGGGAGGATGGCAGAGAGATAAGGTGATTGAGCTAGGGCGGCACCGTGTGCAGACAGGTTGGGCAGCTGCGTGCGCAGCTGGCTGCCATCTGCAGAAGCGGGTAGGTGGTAGCAAGAAAAAAACTTGCAGCAGTGGCCACTGCAGTATGGGCGAGCAGAGTGGCAAGAGCGGAAAGTGGCTGCCGCGTGGGAACCGAGGTTGCGTGCCGCTCGCCCCCGCGTCCGTTGCCGCCAGCGGCCTGCGGCAGCACGCCGCCTCGGCAAACCAGATCGCCCCACTGTATGTGTGCACCCGCCGGCACGGCAGCGCTGCCCCGCAGCCCCAACAAGCCACATCACTCACGTCGCCAAGCCTCTGCGCCAGGGCGTACACCGCCGTGGCGGAGCCCCGTCCGGTGGCGCGAAAGGCGGCCGCCACGAACGCCGCACGCCGCTCACACAGTGCCGCCGCCTCCGCCCCATCTGAGCCGCCGCCGCTGCCGCCGCCGCCGCCGGCGGTTACGTGGGCGTCCTCGAGTGCGCCGTCGCGAAACGCGCGCTCCACGGTGGCCGCGGGCAGCAGGCGCAGCGCGTCGCGCCCCGCGAACCCGCACGCTG
>JAULBY010018965.1:0-19545 GCA_032358315.1 Ophiocytium majus
ACCTGTCTGATTTCCTGGTCACACGCACCGTGTGCAAAGGGCTCTCCGCGCCCTAAGCGGAGTTTAATAAGAGTACACAATAGGAGTACACATAGACGTGTACACATGTATTCTTGGTGAAGTTACCAAATACTGCTGAAGTGCCACATACTTCAAAAGTGTGTACCGTACTTTTTAAAAGTATGCATATATACGCAGGTCCCTCTAGTTTCGAGGTAGTATGGTGGCCTTTTCCTCGACCAATTGCATGTGAGGGGCCGTTGCTGCATTCGGCGCGGGATCCAAACGTCCTGTCATGGCACCAGCAGTACGTTGCGGCATTTTTTCCAAACGTGCTGTACTCGTGAGCACGACATGTGAAACTGGTAGGAAAGTGCATACATGCTGCCGTAGTACATGGGTAATCATGAATGACCTCAGATGAAAGCTGGATTTGAGCAAGTGCGATGATCCCCAGGAATGTTGCACATGAACAACGAGGTACGGGCACACCACTGAGTACCACTGCTTCCACGGGTTGATTGCCATACAAGGTGTGCTGCCTGCAGTGCCAGCTGCGCCTGTTTTCTCACAAGCTGACTAGTCATCACAGAATGTTCATAGAGACTGGGACACCTACCACGTATGATAATGCTTCTTGACACACCTAACAAAGCATGAGAATTGGGTTGAACTTCATACTTCAGACATATACCGGTATATAGTTTGTCAAGTGCATGTACTTTGACGCACTTCTACTAGTACATGATAAAGGGACGGCCTGCTAGGTTTTGGACAGTGCAACGTGCAGCAGCAGGCAACCAAGCACAGTCACAACCCAAGCGGCAGATGGCACAATGTAAACGTTGATGGCATTCTCTGCACCACAACACCAGCACCGCACTTGCCACCCAACAGTGCCACACAACCACCCTTGAACAACGTTGCTGCCCTCCCCCCCTTGCCATCCCAGCGGACAACAACATTTGAGTACACAATGAGTGCAATCTAGGCGCCACCCACCAGCGCCGCTCCTGACACCCATCATCACCATTGTGCTACTCTCAAACATGCATTCGCAACTGCTGCCCACACCCGCCCTGCTCCAAACCCGGCTACAACCTGCCACACACCTTTTCCCCCTTTCCTACCAGTGGTCGTCCGAGCGACGCCACCTCAACATCATGCCCGTTCTGTTCTCCCATCACAGCCTAGCAGCCAAGACCCCAGCCGGCTGCACTGGGTGGTGTGCCAGCGCGAGCCACCCCACACACCATTGCGTACGTGGTGCCTGTGCAGGCCACCACCCAGCGCTGCATGCTCCTGCTCCTGACGTCCGTGTTGCTCTCCGCTGTCTGTGGTGGTATGGTGGGTGGCAGTGGTGCCGTGTCAGCTGCTGGTGGCTGCAGCATGGTAATGTGTGCATTTATAATGCCAGGGCCTTAAAGCATGACAACAGCAATGTGCATTTACAATGCCAGGGCCTTAAAGCGTGACAACACCATGTCGCAAATGAGACCCTGTATGCGGCATGATGCTGCGTGTTGTCTCCCAGATACACAGAGTGGCGGTGTACTCGATGTACTACTACTTCTAAGACTCCGCTTGGGGCGTGGAAAGCCTTGCACACATGGCGTGCGCTTGAGTATGAAAAGAATGACCGAACATGAGGAAGCGCAAAAAAGAGTCTGCTCAAAAGT
Organism: Ophiocytium majus; assembly: GCA_032358315.1. Taxonomy (NCBI): domain Eukaryota; class Xanthophyceae; order Mischococcales; family Ophiocytiaceae; genus Ophiocytium; species Ophiocytium majus. The sequence goes on from JAULBY010018965.1 coordinate 1,680, forward strand.
GGCTGAGAGGCCGGCCTCGTAAAGCCAAGCGACCAAACACCCTGCAAAGCATCAGTGTGCAGTTTTGAGGCAGCCCGAAACGGAACTGTGCGTGCGCGCACGTGCCTGCTGGCTAAAAAAAGTTCCGCATGAGGGGGACTGACTCGAAGTACACAGGAGATAGATGTAGATGTATGCAAGATGAACGCTGCAGTGCACAGTGTGTCACCTATGACTGAACGTTCTCAATGTCATCGCTTCCGTCCATGTCGCCGTGTTCGGCGAGCAGCTGCAGGAAGTAAAAAAAAAGTAGAAAGCCGGCAGCCAGGCATCGGGGGGGAAACAGCGGTGCGTAACATGGCTTAGCCTAAGTGTTCGTTGTGAGCACGTTCGTCTGTGCGTTCATGTTGTGGGCCACCTTGTGACATATGTACTTCAAACTGAAAATACTATAGTAGCACTATTTTGCCAAGAGCTCCACATCAGCATGGCATACAGACAGTGCATTGGGCTGCAGCACGCGCATGCAGCCTCTGACAAGCAAGTGTAGTTTTCATTGTTATTATTGTAATCCTAGAAGTATCAGTACTCGCCGGTACCGGGCATTAATTGCTCCATACTGGGCAGCAGCACTTATATTATATACCCGGTATTACGTAGTATTATCAGTATAACACCACAAGTCCAAGGAAAGACGACTGACCTGTGACATGTCGTCGCGGTTGAACAAGTCCAGAGCCTGGCAGCATTACAGCACGCGACAACACGGCAACATGCAGCACAACATGTGTTTGAGCAGATGAGCAATGCAGCGCAATGGCAACTGTAAAAAACAGGCTGTTTTAGTGGGCTTGGAAGTGTGCATGTAAGCCCATGGTAAAACAAGCACTGTCATCACGGTGATAGCATAAGAGCGCATGTGCATTGCAGCCCGCCCTCCCCCCTCCCGGCTGCGGCACATGTGGGTGTCGCAGGCATGTGAGAGTTCGAGAACCTGGATGAATTGCAGCATACCATCACGCACAGGCATGCACAACTGCGTGAGCACATGCGCCATGTGGAAGACCGCGACAACTGCCAGACAGGTCAGCACCTGGCAGTGCTGCAAACAAAGCCGCCAACTTGTGCTGTCTATTTTTCCGTGGCAGGGTGCGCGAACGCAGGCCTGGTGGCAACACCCACTTGCGCGATAAGCAGTTCCTGCACACCAGCAGAGGTAGTGGAAGCGACACCAGCAGCAACAGAGTGTACAGCAGCAGGCATTGCAGCAGTGCTCAGCAACAGCAGCAATGCACAGCAGCAGCAGCAGCACTGGCAGCACTTGCTCAGTGAAACAGCAGTGCTCAGCAGCAGCTGCAGTGGCACCAGCATAAAAGATACGCAATCGCTGAGCACGCGCATTGCATCTTGCTACCAAGAGCACTCAGGTACAGTGTTCGGTGCACACACAATGTGCCCAGGCAGCACCAACGAGATAAAGCAGTCATATTTGGTTGCCGCCATTTATGATTACAAATGCACGTGAAAGGAAGTTGTGTCACAATTGTCTGCCGCCCGTCAATGGCGCCAAAGAGCTGCAAAACACAAGGTTCCGCGGCGGCAGACAAGTGCGGGACCAGCATGCGCGCCAATTCTGACAGATGTACCAGACAGGGCTGCATGCCTTGCACCGAATAACTCGCTCCGGAAGCTATACTGACAATGGAAGCATGCATGCGAGTCCCTGGTGGCACAAGGACGCAGCGGCAGGCACAGCAATGCACTACAAGTTCCAACCCGTTGCACTGAGGCATTGACTGGGAAGGCATGCTGATGTGCTCCGGTGCATTCTGCCGCAGCGTGAACGCCCAGCTGCGGAACCATCTCGCCCATTGGTGTGTGTCCTCGCCTGCTCCTCCTCAGCAGGTGATGAGGAGGCAGTCGAGCTTGCGCGCCTTGCGCGAAGACGACAGCCGCTGGCTGTCACCCCCCGTCTCGTCCTCAATCAGCGCCAGGCGCTTGATGCTCTTGTCATAGCCAGCTTCGGTCACCGCGGTCCTGGTGCTCCTGCTGCCGCCGGTGGCGTGTCGTCAGCAACAAGCTTGGTGCCGTCGCATGCCACGGCTCCAACAGCACCGCCAGCAGCGTCAACAACAACGACAGCGCCCGCACTGCCGCCATCGCTTGTCACCACAGGGGCAGTGCGCGTGCCCTTCCCAGCAGCCGCTCCCCGGGCCGCCGTGCGCACCCATGCTGCTACCTCACCGCCGCTCACCGCAGCACTAGGCGCAGCGGAAACAGCGGCATGTTCAGCAGCTGCGTCCGTGCGCCCAGCAGTGGCAGTGAAGCGCAAGGCACCACAGTGCGTGAGTGGCCGCCGCACCGGGTGCGCTGACCTGCTGCTGGAGCTGCAGCGCCGACACCTGCTGCTGCAGCGTCTCTATAAGAACTGCAGCCGTGTCTGTGTTGCGCTGCTAGAGCAGCTGGTCCTCGCGCCCCCGTGCCGCGTCGCGCTCGTCTTCAGCCCTTGTCAGGCGCGCCTTTAAGTCTGCATTGCAGGTCTTGAGTGTGCCAAGCTTCAGCTGATACCCGTCCCCTTCTGCGTGGACCTCGAGCTCCAGCTCCTCGCGCTGCTCCGCGAGCAGGCCGCTCGATGAGCAGTGCGGGGGGGAACTAGAGTGCCATGTAGAACGGGATGACTAACAGCTGGAGTTTGATGCGCTCAAGACCCGACATGCAGAGGTGAAGGCGCGCCCAGCTGGCCGGTGAGGCGCAAGGCGAGAGCAACGCGGCGCAGGAGCGCGAGCAGCTGCTGCAGCCGCAGCGCAACACACGGCTGCAATACAGGCGCTGCAGCAGCAGGTGTCGACGTTGCAGTGTCAGGAGCAGCTCAACGCGCCCGGTGCAGGGGCCGCTGGTGGCGCCGCGATCTCCACCGCCGCCGGCGTAACCATATTTCACGCGCTCAAGACCCGGTTGTTGACTGACTTGTGAGCATTATCCATCACGGCCGCTCATTGCAACTGGAGGAAACCGCGGCGGCGCTGATACAAGCGCGGGACGACATTTTACACAGGTCTGTGCAACAACATGCTCGTGGGCGGGGGCAAGTGGCGCACCTTCCACCGCAAGCAGTCATGGGGACTTAACTGGTTGGCCAAGAAGAACTGCGGCTGAAAAAACAAGGTCCAGGACCTGGCCTTTCAGAAGAAACGGCAGGAGGAGGGGCTGGCTGCAGCCGCTCGCTCTAAAGGCCAGGTCCCCTTAAGTTGTGCTTCAGCCGCTGGGTTCAACATGGATAATCGAGTGAGTGCCTGTGATGGAAGGCGAGACCGTTGTCCCGATGCCAGAGCATGTTAACCAGGTGGCAAAATGCCGCTGCGCCAGCGCCACCGCCGTTTCCTCCAGCTGCGAGGAGCTGGCAGCCGTGATGGATAATGCTGTCAAGTCAGTCAACAGCCGTCTGCACAGCCGATTTCCTCCAGTTGCTGTTGTCTGTCTGCAGCACACACATGTGCAGCCAGAGAACAGTAAATGACAGCACTTGCCAAAAAAGGCTTGGGTGTTTAGTGTGCGTGAGGTGCACCATGGGGGTAGGCTTACTTGCTGCTGCTGCTGCTGCCATGGGAGCGCAAGACACGTGCACATATATGCTTGGCGTGCTCGCGCCGCAGCCCATCAGCCAGGTGCGTGTCATGTGCGTTCGTATCCTACAGCACCTCGGCAGCACAGACGCAAGTTGCCGCTGCTCTGCCTGATTCTGTCACTCTGTCCGTGCGCCTAGGAAGGTCCGCCTATAGCCGGGTCGGCGCGGGTGTGTCGACCATTGCGCAAGGGAGGCATCATTTAGCCGCGGGCAAAGAGCGCTCCTCTGATTACCTGCGGCATCTCTTCCTTCGCTCCGGTGGGAGCTGCCGGCTGCCTGGTGTCGCGGCTTTCTGCACTGCCGAGGTTGAAGGAACGGTCTGTTCTGACCCACACTTCCACCCTCCAATGCGACGCACCACCCAGGGCGGGGGGCACAGCAGGGCTGCATGCACCCCCTCCGAGTTGCTGGCTTGCTCGGCTGTAAGCACGGCTGTCACTTCCCCCCCCTCCCACATGTGTACACCAGCTGCTGATTGTTGCCATGGCCACGTTGACGCCGGGCTGCCGACGTTGAAACCAGTGATGTCGAAAACGTGTGGAAACGCTTGCCGTCCGGACGTCCGCCCGTTCGCACGCTTGAATCTACCAAGGCCAGGCACTGTGTCTGCGGTGTGCTCATGATCAATTGCACAATCACGCTGAGTCACAAAGGGCCAGACCTGGTGCGTGGTGTTGCGCAGTTCCAGGCCTGCCAGTGGCAGCAGCGGTGTGTGTCATATGATGATCACGACACTACAGTACCACTAGGAGTGGTGTGTCATATGTTCGGACACGCTGCTCCTCACCAGGCGCCTCATGGCACCACACCTGCCGTCAGGCATACTACATGTAAAAATGTTGTTGTCAGGGACAGCAGCGGCACGTATGGCGCCACCGCACCAAGCCAGACAGACAGGAACATGGCATTTGAGACGCGGGCAGCATGAACCATCGCCATCCATTGCGTATGTTACGCCGCCGCCACTGACGCTGCCCCCACTGCCACGGCCAGCGACAGGGGCAACCACCGCCACCACTACCGCAGGCGCAGCTGCCGGCCAAAACCACGGCGCCTGTGAGTCGCGCACCGCCACCAGCAGCGCCTACTTGGTGGGCCTCAGCGCCTCCAGCTTGCCGACAAACTCCTGCAACATGCCCTTTTTCACCCTGAGGGCAAACGTGGTCATGTCCGTGGGCGACTCGTGCGGCGCCGCAAACTTGACGTTGGAGGCCTTGGCCTCGGGCATAAACTTCATGCCTGCGTACACGGGCACGTTGAGTTGCACCTTGCCAATGTCGTTGCGCATGACCAGGCGGCGGGCATTGGTGGTGCGGTTCTTCATCAGCCGCACAACCCTGCTCACAGCGGTGCAGCAGGTGCGGCGGCGGCGGGAGCGGCCGTGAGCAGGCGGGGTCACTGTATCGGCGCTGGCAGGCATGGGTGTTGATTGTGTGCAGGTGGCCGGGATGGTGGTATGCTGCGGTGCTTGCCAGCAGTAAGGGGCAGTTGAAGCAGACACGGAGGTGTCTGGCGCCCATGTGGCAAACGCATGGCACTGTTGCTGTCCCTGTGACACAGATGGTGACAATCAGTAGCACGGCACCACAATGCGTACACTTCATCGCGCATACAAATGGCACCACACAGCATGTGCTAGGCCAGCGATGCAATGCTGTGCATGGCATGGTCACTGCATGCCCAATTCTCCATGGTACTGAACAACTGTACATGTGTCGCCATCTCCTGCAGTTGCGCTGTGAGGGCACGCACAGACAACGGGCAGCACTCACCCCACGCCCAGGTCAATCATGGCCTTCTTTCCGTCATCGTCGGTGCCCTGCCTGTACAGCTTGGCTCGCACCTGCGTAGCATGCATGACACAGCAACACCATGCGTAGGACTCACTCAAACTCGAGTGTTGCACAAACCACCGGTCATCGTGGCAAACACATACCATGTGGTAACGTCCACGGGTGGCCATGGCACATGCTCGGCTGACGAAGTACTTTTGAACTATATGATGTGTGGTTCAGATGCCCACCACTTGCAGACATCCCGTCAGGGGCTGGGCATCACACACCACATACTTCTGAAGTAATTATAAACAACACATATACCTCCGAAGTACTTGAAGTATACTGAAGTACTTAAACTTGAAGTATACCGAAGTACTTGAAGTATACCGAAGTACTTGAAGTACGGAGTAAAAGCCGAATGGGCTTGAAACAACGGCATTTTGCGATACAGGCAATCTTCGAACCCACCACAGCAGCAGAGCACCAGCGCTGCAGGACACGTGACTGCTGGATGGCGGACAATGCTAAATACAAGACAGATTCCATCCACCATTGGTGGCACATCACATTTGGACATCCAGTCCGGACGGATGTACTGTGCTAGCTGGAAGCATTGTGGATGTGAAAAACATTATGGCGCTACTGCATTGCCAGCTCAAAGTTCAAAAACTGTTGGTGTAGGCGTTGCCAGATGTAATGGCCCTGTGACAATTGGCAACCAGCACTGCTGGTGTTGCAAACGCAACAGGCATGCATTCACACACAGATTGTCAGACACAGCAGGGTGCCTACTTGCTACTTGTGTGCCTGTGTGTGCCGTTTAAAGAACACAAAACCTGCAACCACACAGCACCAAACCGCTACCATCAAACCCCTACCAGTGCACCTGCAGACTGCGCTTCAGCTGCTACATGTTGCACACTTGCCCCCACCTGCTCCCCCCTCCGTCATCACCATAACCACTTGAGTGTGAGGCCGACTCTTACAGTGGCCCGAAGTGACCCGTTGCAAAGTGCAGCAGCAGAAGGGCGAGTGCCCCTTTCCCTTTCTGCCCAGCGAGGGCACTTTCCGACGGGCGAGCTGGCTGGAGCAAAGTGCCCGGCACTCTGCTCCAGGCAGCCGCGCTGGAGCAAAGTGACCCTCCACTGGAGCAAAGTACGAAGGGCGACTGTGAATCGCAGTTGCAAGAGTGGGGTGAGAAGTGCCGTGAAGCACAACAAACGTGCAGGCGGGCCCCAGCACCAAGCCAGGGGGTACCAGCGGCTAGGCAGGACCTGTGCCCTCCCAGCAGCGCCACCACCCGGCCCGCAGCCCGCTCGCTATTAAGTGTGGCGTAGTGTCAACCCTCGCCCCAGCCCGCATTACAGCAAAACAACGCTCTAAATCATATAGCGATTTGTATATCATCATTCATACAGCAGTCATGTGGTCAGTACCAGGTCTCCAGACCCAGCACTAAGCTGCACCAAATCAAAGCAAATTGAATCGTGAGTGCACTGTATGCTAAAACTGGCGATGACAGCCCAGGAGCCATCATTGCAGCTGGTGCACACATAATATGACACATAGCTACCATGCACCACGCCTTTACCAGTCCAGTTCAGGTGTTTGTCGCTCCATCAGTAGCAGCACACGTGCACGCGTGGCATAGACTCTACTCCTATAATACTCTTATCTACATGGTACAGAGGACGTTATGTGTTCGTGCGCAAACACTGGCGGGCATCTGCTATGGCCACGGACGTGCTGGCATGCATGGCATGGGTTCTTGCACGCCCACAAAAGCAAGCAAGCAGAAGTACAGCAATACAAACAAGCACACAAACATGTATCACATACACGTGCAGGTGCAGTTTGTACTTCAGAAGTATATATGATCAGTAAGCATATACACTACTAACAGCACTTCAAAAGTACTTTGTATGTATGCTTCTGAGCACAGTCGCAGCTTGCCTCGTTCGTCACACCAATACCACCCACAGCAGCACAATTGCATGTACAACACTTCCATAGTGCATGTAGGCGCCCACTTTACAAGAATACATACACACACACGGGTATACCAAAACTCTGCTGAGCAACACCACAACCCACCTCGTGCACCACCTCCTCCTCCTGTGCCTCCTGCTCATTGCGAGCAAGCTCCGCAGGCTCCTGCTTAGCCTCCTCATCCCCGTCCCCCTCGTCACCCTGACCTGCCGCCGCCGCCGCCGCTGCTCCGCCACCAGCCCCTGGCGCACCAAAGTGAAACCCCCCAAACCCCCCTGTCCCGCTGCCACCGCCGCCGCCTGTGGCACCCAAAGTGAACCCGGTGAACACAGCTGGCTTGGCCGCGGCCGCCGTGTCCGGTTTGCCCGCCGCCGCGCCGGTGGTAAACCCTTGGAACGTGGCGGCGGGTTTGCCCGATGGTGGCGGCGCGCCAAATGTGAAGCCCTTGAGCGCTGGCGCAGGCGCTGAGCTGCCGCCACCGCCCCCAGCACCAAACGGCGACGCCGGCGCTGCTGCCGGTGAGGGCCGCGGCGCCCCTGCCTTGTCGCCGCGAGACGCGCCAAACACCCCCGCCGTGCCGTTGCCGCCGTTTGCCGGCAGGGCCGACTCCGCAGCGGGTTTTGAAGGAAGCGGCGCTGCGGTGGAAGGGCTGGGCGGCTGCGGCGCCGCCGCCTGGTCTGGGTACCTGCTTGCGAGCGCGTCCGCAAAGGCAATGTAGTCGGAAACTCCCTCGTTCCACGGGAGGCCGGGGTTTTCAGACAGCTGCGCGTCCACCCAGCGCGCAAACTTGGCGTTGAGGCGCACCATGTCTTCTTGCAGCGTGCCTGCCGCGTTGCTGTCGTTGAGCGCAGCAAGCGCAGCCGCCCCTCTCCCTGCCGGTGTGCCATTCGGCCTCGAAACCATAGCGCGCGTGCCCGCCCCAGCGGCAGCACCAGCGCCCGCTGCTGGCGCCGGCATGCCAAACAGCCCAGGTGATGGCGCGGGGGCGGCGGCACCAAAAAGGGGCTGCGCCGGTGGCTTAGAGGCTGGGGTGGCGCCGCCGCTGCGTGCGGGCAGCAGGCCGAAAGTGGGGGTTGCGCCGGGTGCTGCAGAGGGCGGGGCGGTGCTGCCAAAGGTGGGGGTGGCAGCGGCCGCTGTGGGCGCAGCAGAGGCGCTTGCCGGCTGGCCAAAGGAAAAGTTGGCAAAGGGGGACGGGGCTGCCGCGGCAGGCGTCGTTGCCGCCGCTCCTGCGCCAGAATTTTGCGTGTCTGCAAAGTTGGGAAACACAGGTTTGGGCGCGGGCGTCCCCGCGCTTGCTGGCGCGGCAGCAGCGGCGGCGCCAGCGGAGCCCGTGTGCTGTCGCCGCTTGTGCGACGCGAACACCATTTTGCGTCTGCCGAGCTCCTCCGCGGAGGCTTTGGCGAAGGTGCCCGGGTCGGCTGCCTCCTGCGCGTCCAGCTCCTCTACCTCGTGTGGGCGCAGCTGCCGGTTGTCGTCCCGCCGCTTCATCGCTGCCGCTGTTGCTGACGGTTGCTGCCTGGCAACGTTGGTGCGGCCGGGGCCGGGTGGCGGCTCCAGGAACTGCAGCTGGCTCGCTGCTGCCGCGCTCGCCGTATTATGTGGGGCTGGTGCGCGATGGCAGACATGAGAGACAGGGAAAAAGCAGAGAAGTAACCCAGTGGGAGTTGTGTCAGCAGCAATGGAATGCGCTGGCACACAGAGGCACAAAGATCAGTCGCTGCCCTGTGTCATGGGGTCTGTTCAAACAACAACCCTGCACACAAGCAAGGAGGCCTGTTTGCAGGGGATACGGTGCCGGACACGCAGCTGCAAGGCGCTGCTGGCAGCAAACAGCGCAATAGCTCCACCTCACACCGCCCTGGTGCCTTGCAAAGTGCCCCCACCTTCTGGCTCGCTGCGCTCTCTCCTTCTTCCTCCTGCGGCTGCTGATGGCTCCGCAGCAGCTCCCTCAAGCTGGCTTGTGGGGGGAGTTGGGGCACCTGTGCGAGTAGAGAGGGAGCAAGTAGTCCCTATGCGCTGCACAGTGCTGCCAGCACCGCTCCGCTGCAGTGTGTGTGCTCCGGATCCTCCACGTGAGTGAGGCTGTGAAGTCTCGCAGTGCCCACCCAACTGCTTCTTTTTTTTTTTTGCTGGCTGAAATCCTCCTCATAGTTGTTGGCGTTGCCCCCCACATAGCTTCCTCTATCAAGCTCAGACACAGGTGCGTTGACCACACGCTGGCTTTGTACTGTAGGCTTGGCGGCGGGAGCAGCGGGCGGGCGGGGACGCCTGGTGGTGTAGCGCGAGTACCTCTGCGTTGCAACACTAGGAGGGGTGTGGGCGAGAAACCGCAGCTGTTGGCGAGGCAGCTGGTTCGGAGCCGGAGAGAGGGAGCGACGGCAACCGTGCCAACAGCAAAACAGGAGGTGGAGCCTAGCACAGGCTCAGGCGGCGGACGCTCAGCACACGCAGCGGGGGCCTGTGGTAGCCGCAAAGCACAGCTATGAGCCAGCCACCTCCCACCGAGCCTAACGAGACCATCTACGTGCACAACCTCAACGAGAAGATCAAGAAGAATGCCCTCAAGAAGTCCCTGCACAGCGTCTTCTCCCAGTTTGGCAAGATCCTCGACATCATCGCCCTGAGGGGGATGAAGCTGCGGGGGCAGGCGTGGGTGGTCTTCGACTCCAAATCCGCAGCCACCAACGCCCTGCGCCAGATGCAGGGCTTCAACTTCTACGGGAAGCCCCTGGCCATAGAGTACGCGAGGGCCACGTCCGACGTCGTGGCCAAGAAGTCGGGCAACTTCGTGCCGCGCGAAAAGCGAAAGCGCGCGGAGCCCGCCAAGCCCGGCGCGGACGGCCCCGCCGCCAAGGCGCCCAAGCTCGCCGCGCCAGCAGCAGCGCCACCAGTAGCGCCAGCGGTAGCGCCAGCAGTGGCCCCGGTGGTGCCCACCCCCATGGTGGTCGTGCCCCCCCCCGCGGCCCCCGCCGCGCCGCCCGTGAACCCCCCCAGCAACGTCTTGTTTGCCACGGGGCTGCCCGCGGAGTGTACGCAGGCCATGCTGAGCCCGCTGTTCCAGCAGTACCGCGGGTTCCAAGAGGTGCGCATGGTGCCGGGCAAGGCGGGCATAGCGTTTATTGAGTTTGAGGACGACATGCAGGCGAGCGTCGCGCTGCAGGGGCTCGTGGGCTTCAAGCTCACGCCCACGGACCCCCTGCAGCTCAGCTACGCCAAGCGGTGAGGTCCTGTCGCTGCTCAGCGGCAGCAGGCTGCTGCTGCTAGTGCTGCTGCTGAGCAGCCATGCAGCACGTGCTGCTGCTGAGCGGGGGTGCAGCACGTGCTGCTGCTGAGCGGGGGTGCAGCACGCGCAGCTGCTGAGCGGGGGTGCAGCACGCGCAGCTGCTGAGCGGGGGTGCAGCACGTGCTGCTGCTGAGCGGGGGTGCAGCACGTGCTGCTGCTGAGCGGGGGTGCAGCACGTGCTGCTGCTGAGCGGGGGTGCAGTACGTGCTGCTGCTGAGCGGGGATGCAGTACCTGCTGCTGCTGAGCAGGGATGCAGTATGTGCTGCTGCTGAGCAGCCAGAGCAGCGCCACAGGGCCTGCTGAGCGCTGCGCCGCGGCGGCAGCACCTGGTGCAAAACAACGCGCCTTTGCAGCAGCGAGGGGGGCTGCAGCGACGGCGGCGCGGTAGGGCGTGGTTTGTAGGTGCTCTTGGCGCCGTGTGCTGAGTAGCCGGCTCACGCCGCGAGTGCCGCCTGCAGCCTAAGGGGTAGTGTGAGTGCGCGCTTGCACATGCGCGCATTGGGGCCATTGGGAGTGCCCATGCAATTGCTTCTGCGGCGCCGTAATGGTGAGCACGCCTCATTGGCTCTCGCTGAGACGGCGCCAGCGGGTGCAGGAGTGGACACCAACACACATGATGAAACACATGTATGCATGCTGCAGGGTATGTGCTGCTGCTGCTGCTGCTGAGCACTGCTCTGCCTGCCGCCTGTGTGACTGTGACGCCTGCTGCGCCTGTCGCTGCGGCTGCTGTGGTGCATGTGCTGGTGCTGCCTATGCTATAGTTTGTGACATCACATCACAGCCACATGCGCAATGCTTTGGTGCATGCCTGAGGCCAACTGTGCCACTTGGAGACCAGCAGTGCTGTGTGCTGCACAACATTGTTTGCATGCATATGCACTCACTGCTGTGCCAACCTCTAGCATGAGCTTTTGCTTCCCATACATGCGCTGCCACGCACAGCGCGCAGCCACAGGTGAGACACTGATGTAGCACGTAGCAAGTGCAGCACATGGCTGTGTATTGTAAGCATGGCAGCAGGTGTCATGGTCTGCCATGTCTATGTGTGTACATGCAGCGGTTCCCGCTCTTGTCTATGTGGCAGGGCTGCCGCCATTGCTGCTGAGGCTGTTGGGCAGCGCTGCTGTTGGCACAAACGCAGGCAGGTCTGTGCGCCGCGGTGGTGCTGCATAGTGACTCTCTGGCCGCACTACATGCAGCCAGCTGGTGCGGCGCAGCAAGTGAGTGTGGCCAAACCGTGTTGCCTTGCACACCCCTGGCGGGCGCAGCGGGTGCTGCTGTGGTGTGGTGTGAAGCTGCTGGCTGCAGCCAAGGCTGGGCTGGAACTTCAAGTTCTTGAAGTTTACATAGTGTGTGATGACATGGCTGCTGGTGTGCGTGGGTGGGCAGTGTGCTAGTGAACCGCACCAAAAAGGTAAAGGTACACGTGTTGCGCCGGCGGGGGCGGCAGTGACGGAGCGTGGCCAGCAGTGGCGCTGCCATGCGCCTGTCGCAGGCAATGCGGCCAAGACCACAAACCAGCTGTAAATGGGGGACTGCACAGCTGCTGGGGGGGGGGTGGTGAGCTGCAGGAGCCCGCACCAGCAGCAATGCCAGCATGGCTGCCCACAATGCCCTGGCTGGAGGGTGAGTGCTTCACACCTGCCAGCGGTACCGAGAACGCCGCACTCACCGGCACCGTTGTGCAGCTAGGTGGCGGCAGCTTTGCCCATGACCTACGGTGCCGCTGCATGTTGAGCTGCCGCCGTGCAACAGTGCTGCATGCTCAGCAGCGACTGAGGTACTCAGCAGCACCAGGCACTTTGCTGCTGCTGCTTCTGCTGCGGCTCAGCGGCTCGGGTGCTGAGCGGCACCGGCTTGCCTGGCTCCCTCCGACAGCTGCCCTCGCGTCCTTCGTCAGCGCCAGCTGTCGCCGTTCGCTGAGCACTGACGTGCGCGCTCAGCAGCACCGCTTGTCCCCGGCAAGGCCACCCTCTCACGCTGCTGGTCAGCAGCAGCGGTGTGCTCCGCCAGGCACCGCCAGCAGCTCTCCGCTCCCACCTCCAAGCTGCTGCCGGGCAGTCACCGCCCGCCACCAGCTTCGTGTTGCTCAGCAGCAACACTGCAGGCTCGCACGCCTGCCGCAGGGTCTTCGGCCGCCCGCCCCCTCAGCCGCCACCCATGGTGTCGCTCACCCCCCCTGCTCTCACCACCTCCGCCTCCTCCTTCGCCAGCCATATCTGTGTGCGAATCGCCTCCCGCGCAATGTCCGGGACTGACTCCTCGAACTCCTCCCCTGGCTGCTGGCCCTTACACGCCGGGAGCGCCGGTGCCGCCCCTTTCCGCAGCAGCTGGCCCACTGCGCGGTCGTGCCCTCTGTAGGCGGCCGCCCACAGGGGTGTGGTGCCGTCATTTGCCGCGGCCTCAATGGCTGCGCCCTTGTTTAGCAGCTTCCGAACGGGACCAGTGGCGCCGCAGGACGCGGCGACGTAGAGCGGCGTGCGCCCCTCTGAGTCCCTCTGCTCCAGGTTTAGCTTGGACTTGAAGACCAGGAGCGCGTCCATGACCTCGTCCACCCCGCTGCGCGCCGCTGCGCTGAGCAGGCAGCGCCCGTCCTTGGCGTGCACGTCCAGCCGCGGCGCGTAGTCCAGCATCACCTCCACCGCGCCGAGGTTGCCGCTCGCAACCGCGGCAAACAGAGGCGTGGTGCCATCCTTTGCGGGCTTGTCGACAGCCGCGCCCAGCGCCAGCAGCTGCTTCACCATGTCTGGCTTGCCCGCCGCGCAGGCCGCGTATAGTGGGGTCTGGCCCGAGGTGTTGACCAGCTCCAGCGAGGCCCCGCCCTTGAACAGGAGGTCGACCACTGCACTGCGATTGGACTGCGAGGCCAGCCACAGGGCCGTGCAGCGGGCCTTGTCCTTGGTTCTCTCGTCGATAAAGTCGCCGTCGGCCAGAGCCGCGCGCACCGCCCCTATGTCTCCCGCCTCCGCCCCGCTGTGCAGTGCCGTCCACCCCTTTCGAGGCGACCCCACTCGGCTGCCCCTGCTGTCGGGGCTGCCCTGTTGCGCTGCCCCCATGCTGCTCCTCCTGTCCCACAGCGCCGACCTGGGCGATAAGGGCAGCGCCGGCTCCTCTCTGACCGTGATGGAATTGCGTCTCCCGCCCGCCACCAGCTTGCCCATGCGGGGCGTGGACGGGTTTGGTGCGGTGTCCAAGGTCGCCCCCAGAAGTGGATTGATGTGCTGCAGACCGACACCCTTGCCGCCCTCCCCTCCCGCCTTCCCAGTCCCGTCATCGGCTGAGGCGGGACTGGAGCCATTGCCCTTGCCTGCCTGCCCGTCGCCGGGCTTAGGGCCCGCGACACCCCTGAGGACTGCACTGGAGCTACAGTTGCCCATCGCATGTGGTGCGCCAGCCACCCCAAGCCGCCAGCCCCCTTTGCCTAGTAGGTGGCGGGTGAGGGCTGGGCGCCGCCCCCGGTGTTGCCGCTGCTGCTTATTTGCTTTGACACAGCAGCGCCATGGATGGTAGAACATGGGTGATCATCGAAGGGCAGTTGGGGTCAACTGACGGTTTCATGGCCGTGCTCAGCAGCAAGTGCCCAGCAGCTCTGCAGCTGCATGCATGCAGCAGCGTGTGTTGTGTGCAGGTGTGTGCTCACGCAACACCAACACAGTAGCGACGGATGTGGATGGTGGCTCTACACTGCAGTCAGTATGGAGTATGCAAGTGCTGTGGACACAGCAATGTATAGGTGCACACATGCATGTCACAGTGCCATGCCAGTTTGTCACTGCCGCGCCACGGTGGCTGCCATTGGGTGTTCACATGCGGTGACCGGGCGCATTGCATGTGCAGTGGGCTCTTGCTGTTGCCGCCCCAGTTGGTGAAACAGCAGCAGGGAAGCAACTTGGCCAAGTAGAGCAAACCTGTATAAACAGTCAACCTTGCCGTCTGCACTTGACACTCCAGGCAACAGGCGACAAGCAGGGGGGCGTGCAGCGGCCAGCGACACCTGAAAACATGTAAGGTTGAAGTGATGCCAGGCGCAGTGGCACGCACAGGCATCAGTGGCAGGTGTAATTTCTGGTTCACAATTCCACACAAAGATGGTGAACACATGTCTTCAGACAAGAGCAGCACACACAACGCCACACAGGTCACGCCCGCTAGCAATGCCACAAAGACAACCCAGTTGGTAGTGTTGTTTGCATTTGCCCAGCCAACATCTCTCTCCGGCAGCATCTGGCAGCAGTGCAAGGTACGCCCTTGCTACAGCCAGCATCGCAGCAGTTACTGCGCTCAGCAGCACAGGTGACCAGCTGCGCAGCCGTGGCGGGTACCAATGCTGGGAGCAGCAGCGGCGGCACCAGCACCACACACGATCAATGCTGCAGCCAGGGTTGCTACCGCACAATCTTGACTCCACACTTGCAGCACCATGGTGCCTGCCAGCAGTGCGGTGGTACGCGGCAGCATACGTCGTGCTGCGCTGCAGCAGCAGCGGCACTGCTCCGCAGACAACGGGCCAGCCCGTGAGCTCAGCAGCACCAGCAGGAGTGCCGGCGCCTGCTCAGCAGCAGCGGGGGCGGGTGAGGGCGCGTTACCGCGTGACTTTTCTGAGCTTGAGCCTGCCGCTGGCGAGGTGGTCCACGTGCAAGCGCGTGGGTATGTTGCCGTGGAGGCGCACAAACACCGCATCGCCCACCACGGCGGTGATGTCGCCTCTGAACTCCTCGTCGGTCACACGCGAATGCACCACCACCCTGTGTGGTCGAAAGGGGTAGCAGAGGAGGCGGCAGAGGCATCCACACCGGCAGCAGTGGAGGTGTACGTCAGTGCCGCGAGTGAGTTGACAGATGGCTACGGCCGTATTTGTGCAGCTCAGTGAGACCAGCAGCGGGTAAAGTTGTGCAGCTGAAGTATGGGGGAGCATCAGCTGGCTAGGTACACGACTGGCATCGCCCAAGCTGACAGCCATGCTGTTCACAATGACGCCTGACTAAAAAATGCAGCCGGTGTTGTGTGTGTTTTGTGACTGGCGTTGTGGCACTGCAGCAGCCCTGTACTGCTCATTTCTGGTGCGCCAATGGGGGCATGCAGAGCCGTGCCTACAACAAAGTTTGCTATGATGGTGCACAAGACAACTTCATCACCCTGCGGCAGCAGCGTTCACCAGCAACAGCTAGCGCCGCGCCGCACCACCCGCCCAGCTACCCAACAGCGATTGACCACCCCCATCCCAGCTCAGCCCACATGATTGTACACCCGCAACAGCAACAGCAGCGCCAACACCGCCAACGGCAGCGCACCCTGCCCGTACACCACCAGACCGCACCACCACCCTCACCTGTCTGCAACCTTGAACAGCGTGCCGTCCACGCGCACGGCGGGCTGCCCGCGCGCGTCCCTGGCCGCGTCCACCGCGATCCACTGCGCGTCGCCCGAGGCGTGGATGTACGCCTCCGCGCGCGCCCGCCAGTCCCACACAATGGCCGCAAAGTCGCTGCGCATCTCCACGTCCGTCAGTGTCAAGCACACCGTCTCCGGCAGCACCGAGGGGCGCTGCGCAGCCGCCGCTCGCGCCTCCGCCGCCTGCACCTGCGCCGCCGCCGCTGTGGCTGACGCGCCCGTGGCGGCAGCGGCGCCGGGGGGGACGCGGGCTGTGCCGGCCGCAGGAGAGGCGGCGGCGCCCTCTCGTGCGGTGGCCGCTGCCGTCAGGGCGCGGGACTTGGGGCGCCGGCTGCGCTTGTTGACGGGGTGGAGGATGGGAGGGGCGGGCGGCAGGAGAGCCTTCTCCCCCGGGCCAAAGAGCTTTCGCACCTCCTCTTCGCACCTCCGCACCTCCTGCACAACCGTGTCTAGCAGGGCCTCCTTGGCAGACTCCAGGGCGGTCTCCAGGGTGGCGTGGGCGGAGCGCCGCTCGAAGTCCGCCAGCTCCCGCGCGTTCTGCAGCAGGCGGTTGTTGTAGGCTGTGGCCACCTCTCCCCTCCTGCGCTTGATGCCCTGTATCGCCCTGATCCTGTCCGCCACATCCACGTGGGTGCCTGGTGAAAGTGGTGGTGGTGGGTGCCCAGCACGCAGCAGGTGGATCGGGGAGGGCGGGCAGGCATAGCTGTGAGCGCCAAGGGGTGTATTGGTGCTGCTGCTGCAGGGGAGCAGGCTGCTGCCGTGTTGACGAAGGGCATGCAACTGCTGCTGCCGTACGGAACAACGGTGCGTTGCAAGCCCACGCCAGCAGCTGCAGCGCAAGTGCAACGACCGGGCAGCAGTGCCTCGCAGCGGTGTGAGAACAGGGGAGGCAGCCTGCAGCGGCCACTGGCTGCAGGTGGCCACCAGCTGCGTGCACAGAAAAGGCCGGGTGAAGATGAGCGTTGTTGCTTACCCGCATTCACTTCCTCCAGTTGTCGATTAAGGTCGTTGACCTCCGCCATGATCTCTGCCGCTCCATCGCCATCGTCCGACATGTGCGCCGCCATGCTGTTGTTTTCCTCCTGTCCCGACTCATCCACCGCCATGGCTCGGCTGCCGCCCGTACCGCGGCTAGAGGCACGGCTGTGCCTGTCTGCCAGTTCGGGTGGCTTTCGGCTTCCTGCACGCTGCAACTGCGAACCTGACCAGTGGGCCCGGCGCCCACGGAGCTGCCTGCAGGCGGTGGCGGGCGGCTAGCGGCTTGCACGGCGCTGCTGGCCGCGAGCCTCGCTGCTGCGGCTGCCCCCTCTCCCCCTATGCGTCACCAGGCGTGAAAACCTCTGGTGTTTGGTTCGTGGGTGCAAACTCTCCTAAGACCCCCCGACCGAAGATGGCGGAACCACGCAGCGATCCTGTGGAACGCGCTGAGGAAGGGTACACAATGTTGCAGCTAGTGGTCAAACGGTGGGAACTGCTGCCGTGCCTGGAGCAGAGCCTGAAAGCCTGTGGGGTGTGTTTGTCACCAGCGAGCCCGTGGTTGGAAAGCACCTCGATGAGCACGTTACATGTACCGGTGTACAGCGTTTGCCTTTTTTCAAATGAGGGCTGCGTGGGTGCACGGTGTTGTTGATGTATGAAGCAGGTTAGCGCTATCTTATGCTGAGGCTGCTGTTAGTTGCAGGATTGCGAGGTGGGCAGAGCAGAAGCATGAAGCAGTGAAGTTAGGCGAGCTCGCCTAACTTCACTGCTTCATGGGTATTACAACTTCAACTGTGCTCTGGTAAAGTACCCCAGCACAGCAAGATTAAAGAAATTAA